>PVKV010003286.1:110565-147861 GCA_004027835.1 Alouatta palliata
TGAGACGGAGTTTCACTCTTGTTACCCAGGCTGGAGTGCAATGGCGCGATCTCGGCTCACTGCAACCTCCGCCTCCTGGGTTCAAGCAATTCTCCTGCCTCAGCCTCCCGAGTAGCTGGGACTACAGGCACGTGCCACCATGCCCAGCTAATTTTTGTATTTTTAGTAGAGACGGGGTTTCACCATGTTGACCAGGATGATCTCGATGTCTTGACCTCGTGATCCACCCGCCTCGGCCTCCCAAAGTGCTGGGATTACAGGCGTGAGCCACCGCACCCGGCCTAGGCCTTTCAAAAGTAACATGAAGGGAGGCTCTTCCAGACAATATTAGTTAAGGTTCAATCAGAGAAGGAAAATCAGTAGGAGGTAAATAGATATTTATAACAAGGAATTGGCTTACAGAATGGTGGGAATTGGCTAAGGAAGTTCAAACTCTGTAGGCCAGACAGACAGGAGTGGAAGATCATAGGCAGGCTGTGTCCCATGAGAACAGACTGAAGCTTTCATCCACAGAAAGTCAAAGAGGGAAGAACACAGAGTGGAAGGAACTACTTTCTCAGGAAAACCTCAGCCCTGCCTTACGGCCTTCCTACTAATCGAAGCAGGCACACCTGGATTATCCAGGATAATCTTCTTTTACTGGAAGTGAACTAAGTAAGGGCTTTAATTGCGCATGCAAAATACCTTCACCACACTTAGTGGGCTAAGCCAGGTTTACGTATCAAAAGCCATCACGATGTGTACCAACCATCCTACCAATTTTATGCTTGCCAGCCTTACCATTTCTCTGTACCCTCTTACCCTGTTGTTGTTTTTTTATGATACTTATTACCACCTGAAATGTGTTAGTCTTTTTCCTATTATAGCAGTCATTCTCAGTTGGGGGCAATTGTGGATATATTTTGTTCCCCTCCAACCCCGTACTTTTGGCCGTGTCTGGAAGACATTTTTAGTTGTCACTGCTGGGGAAATACTATTGGCATTTAGTAGGTAGAAGCCAGAGACTCTACTAAGCATCCTACAATGCACAAGGCACTCTGCCCCCAAACTACAACAATCATATGACCCAAAATGTCAACAGCACTGAGGTTGAGAAGCTGCACTACTGTTCAGGCTTCACAGAGGCAGGATCTCTTTGTTCACCTCATTTCCAGCACTTGGAATAGAGACTGGCATAGTAGGCAATCAGTAAATACTGCTTTAGTGAGTTTAACAGACCTGGTAATCTATTTTTAGGACATCCTTAAATGATTGTTATTAGGAAGGCTTTGGAAGCAAGCCCTGGATGTTAAGTAATGGCATTAGATTCTTGATTTCAAATAGTTTCTACTTATTAGCTGTGATTTGAGTCTCTCTCTCTCTATATATCTATATATATAAATATATAGATATATATATATACAAACATACATGCATATATACACATATATATACCTGTGTGTGTGTATATACACACACATTTACATCCAGGCTTCACACTAGAGGGGCTAGTTATTTAAAATCTCAGAAGCCTGTGTTTTCTTATGTCTAAATGGGGACTGGAATACCTAGTAACATTGTTGGAAAATTAAATTCAGGATACTCACATAAAACCACATAGCACAGTCCCTAAAAACAGTGAGCGCTCTGTAAATACTAGCTCTGGCTTTGTTACTTAGCCACCTACACCTATGACCACATCTTAGGTCTTACCATACCATAGAGCTGCCCATCTCCAAAATCCAAAACTCTAAAAGCCCATGTTCTGAAGGTAGTTTTCTGTTTTTTTTCCAGCACTCCTACTCCCTAATTCCTACCATGCCTATTTTCAACCTCATCAATGCTTTGTGACTTTGTGCAGTCCTTTGGTATTTCTATTCTTTTCTATTGGCCTAAAAAGCTAGATGTAGTATGATCATTGATTTTACTATTTTTTTTTTTTTTTTTTTTTTTAATGACATGAAGCTCATAAAGGAGTCACTTTGTTGCCAGGCTGGAGTGCAGTGGTGTGATCTCAGCTCACTGCAAACTCCACCTCCCAGGTTCAAGCGATTCTCCTGCCTCAGCCTCCCAAGTAGTTGGGACTACAGGCACACGCCACCACACCCAGCTAATTTTTGTATATTTAGTAGAGACAGGGTTTCACCATGTTGGCCAGGATGGTCTTGATATCGACCTCATGCCTCAGCCTCCTGAAGTGCTGGGATTACAGGCGTGAGCCACTGCGCCCGGCCACCATTCTCTTCTTAATACCTGGGCTACTTCCTTGGCCCTCTGTCATTCTATTACACCAGACTCCAAATCCGCTTTCTGCTTTCCTTTCCCCTAAACAAGGCTGGTGATTATCCCCAGTCTCTCCTTTTTCTCCGTTTTGCTAGCATTTATAAACAGCTCAAATTTCCCATCCATAAGAGTCAACAAAACGAGCTCCATTTGGCACCTCTCTAGCTGCACCCCATAATTCTCCTTGCATCTACCATGTAGAAGTAAAACCAACTCCTTGCCCTGTTCCTATTCTGAGTAATTGGGTACATTGGCTTCCAAAGTCCGGAAAAACATGATGATGACACGGCTACTGCACACATCAGGGTTATCCAGTTCTAGGTCACCATATTAATGAAACCTTGAGCCTGAGCCTTTCCTGTACAATTAGACTTCTTAAAGTCAATCAAACAAAAAATATCTCCAACTTTTACAATGCTGATGTTTAAAAACATGATAGTGTGAGTATTGCTTTTCCCTGCCATGAACAAACTAATTCTAGATTCTAGAAACTTGGAAGTTACATAGTTTTTTTCCTTTAAATACTTGTTGTAATTTCTATTTGGTAAGTTCTCCTAAAGCCTGGATTTCATTATAAACTTTCCTTGCAAGTAAAGTTTTAAAAAGATTTTGCCCTGAAGCTTCCTTTGACAGTTATCAAAAATTTTGTTAAAGTATAATTACAAAAAAGGTGTAATCAAGACTCTCATGCAAATATACATGGACATGTAACAAATATTTTATTCAACTCATTAGTTAATGAGAGTATATTTGAGTAGCCAGGTATTTATAGGCAATTTAAAAATGGAATGTTAATATAAGGTGACAAGGTTAGATACAATCTGGTTAATGTCTCACAAGGTAATAAACTATAATTTTTGGTGCTACCTGTTCCACTGGAAAGGAAGTAGGGATTTGCATTTTTACTGGAAAAATATCTTCCCAGTTAATGTGTAGATTGAGTATAGGACCTTTAAATCAATAGTGAACAATGAGATGAACAAAGTACCATGCCCTAGTCCTTGGTTTGACATTGAAAGGGCATGCCACTCACATTTTTGCCTTGTTTCCAAAGTTTGGAATAATTTTCCTTTCAAAGTGAAATGATTTTTCAGTCAGTTGGCTATTGCAGGTAGCCTTTCTGCTGCCCCCAGTTACAGTACATGTCAAGCTTACTCATGATTTCCCAACTGCCAAATTCAATGGATATTTTGAATTTTTAATTTCTTTTTGCTTTGACTCATACTGTTCCCTTGGGGCTTGGGGACTGTGCAAAATATGGAGTGCTTTATGAATGTGTGTGTCCTTCTTGTGCAGGAGACATGCCAATCTTCTCTGTAGATTACAATTTTAGTACATGTGCTGTTGAAGTGAGCACTTCTGAGTAATTCTGATTGTTTTAATGTAAGATTTCGCATTGTTTAAAATACCAGGTGGGGCCAGGCATGGTGGCTTATGCCTGTAATCCCAGCACTTTGGGAGGCTGAGGCAGGTAGATTGTTTGAGCTCAGGAGTTTGAGACCAGCCTGGCCACATGACAAAAACTTGTCTCTATAAAAAAAAATAGAAATATTAGCTAGGCATGGTGGTGCATGCCTGTAGTCACAGCTGCTTGGGAGGCTGAGGTAGGAGGCACTTGAGCTTGGGAGGTGGAGGTTGCAGTGAGCTGAGATCACGCCACTGCACTCCAGCCTGAGTGACAGAGCAGACCATCTCAGAAAACAAACAAACACCACATGGCCAAATGAAAGATGTCTGTGGTCTGGATTTGGGCCAAAAGCTATAATTTTTTTTAATGCATGCTGAATTCTAAGAGGAGCTGACCAATCTCTTGGGCTTTCACTTGGGTTCCATGGATTTCCAGAACAAAATGCAAATGCAAGTGAGACATCATTGGGATTCTCTGCACACTATCTCCACTTTTGTAAGTACATCTGGAGTTTGGTTTCAATTATATAGTATCTCCTACCTTGCTGTACCTTGAAGGACCAACAGCAGCTACCTGATCCAGGATTAACCAATCATATTTTTTCAAGAATTTGTAATTGGAACAATTGAGATGGTAGTCTTCTGCTGGTAGTTTGAAGAGACGATATGTAAACTTGGTAGCTGTGTACTTAGAAGCAGAGAAAACTTGTTTTCAGAGAAGAGAATGAAGCAGATAAGTGTCATCTGGAAGGACAAGCAGCAGCATAGTTAACAGGAACAGTTGCTTTGGGGGTCCTGATGGCATTCCAGCCCCTTGTCCCAGTGCCAGTTCAGGCCCAAGTATTTGGCCTTTGGGACCTATGATACAGAGACCCTATTTCCTTTTAATTAATTGCCTCTTAAAATTACTATTATTAAGCTAGCTTTCAAGCGTTTCTGTTACTTGCAAACAAGGAACCTCAGTAGAGAGGAAAATAAGGCTCTTTGTGGTGGTGCTGTACAGGACATCATTCTGCAGGGTATATACTGTGTGTTTTCTAAGTTGACTGGAGTCTAGTGTTAGGTGTAAGAAGTGTTACATAAACATTGGGTTCAAATGAGTCAGAATAAGTCAACTAAAAAAAAATTTTAAAGACATACATGGACTTCAGAACAAATGTTTATTACTGCTTAATAGGGCCGAAGGGGCAACACAAAGCATTGAAAACATCACTGGCTCACAAAAACAGTCACCTTGTTACCTTCTCCGTTGCATATGTTTATTTCACAAGGCTTCATTCACACGTAAAAACAAGATACTAATCCAAGTTCATAACAATTAAAAAAGTAAACATCTGTTGGGACAATGTACAATAAATTGCACTTTTTAGACAAGCATTACATTTACATTTATAGAGTGTACTATACATAATATATGGAATTATGGAAACATCTAATTGGTCATTGTTTATAGAGGAAGAGGCTGATCACTAACGTTTATTTTGTAGTTAATTAGCACTGTTTAGACTAATCAACTCCGTTATTCTAGAACCTGTTTTCATTAGAGATGCCATGGACAAAATCATAGAATTCATCAAAATAGGTAATTCAGAATCTCTGCCACCTCCTCCGCAAGGGAAAGGTAGGAGTTCGAAAGAACGGAAGTGGGGCTGACTAAGAAACTTCATCCCTCATTTGAACTAAGGATTCATGCATTATGCAAAATACCAAAAATAGAGAAACTGATACAATAGGCTTTTGGGACATCTTGGATCTGGGACCATCTCCAGCCTTATTCTTGTGCTTTCATGACACCAGAGTCTTTCGATGCATTTATATTCTCACTGTTCAGTCCATATATTTTATCCCATATATAATATATAGTTATTAAAAGTTACAGTTGAATGGAAAAGATTTTACATGTTAACTGTCAATGAAAAAAGGAAAATAACTTAAAATGTTCATTTTCTACTCAATGATTCTCTTTTCTTAAGCTTTTCAGAATACTACTAATGACAAATCAGAGACAGAGGTAGGAAGAGTGGGATATATTAATGAAATGTTTTTATAGCAGGCAGCATATTCAGGTAGAGCTAAGCTTGACATATGTAGCCTTTTAGACGCAAACTGAGAAAGGAATGCCAGACAGCTGACCGCAGTCACTAAAACCTCCTATACATCCACTTTTCTCACTACAGCTCAAAATCGGCATCTCCTACTGAGGTGCTGCCGAGGTTGAAGTCCTCATTTTGTTCACTTGTGAAAGATAAAGAATTTGCCAAGATAAAGGACTTTGCCCATATTAAATGGAAGCCACTATGCGAGAGGAAGAATGTGTTGGGATAGTTCTAGTTCAGTGTGACGATCAGCATGGTGACTAGAAAGAGTTCTACATCTGGTAGTAGGCAGCAGGCTACAAAGCTGTGGTCTGGCCTTCTGGCTTTGATCATTTCTTTGACCAACCAAATACACATTTGAGATTTCTTGAAATGTGTATTTGGTTGTCTGGTACCCAGGTAAACAAAAGAAGCAGAGATACTCTATATAAGATACTCTATATAAAATTCCTCCAATTAAACACACATACAAATCTAGCAGTGTTCAAGTCATACAACAGAATTTCTTCACTCTCTCACTTGTAATTGGAGCAAAAGAGTCAGTATTTTGGAGTTTTTTTTTTTTTTAATTGAGACAGAGTCTCGCTCTGTCACCAGGCTGGAATACAGTGGCATGCTCTTGGCTCACTGCAACTTCTGCCTCCCGGGTTCAAGCGATTCTCCTGCCTCAGCCTCCTGAGTAGGTGGGATTACAGGCATGCAACACCACGCCCAGCTAATTTTTGTATATTTAGTAGAGACAGGGTATCACCATATTGGCCAGGATGGTCTCGATCTCTTGACCTTGTGATCTGCCCACTCAGCTCCCAAAGTGCTGGGATTACAGGCATGAGCCACTGTGCCTGGCCATTTTGGAGTGTTTTTTAAGGACAAGTTATATAATATAATCATCTTGCTTATCAAGTAAAAGTGTTCTTTCCCAGAAGATAAAACCAAGGCATTTATTTAAAAAAAATTTTTTTTTCCCCTTTGGGGTCCCAAAATCAGACAAACACCTAAGTGTTTGGTGCCAAGGTTGGTGGAAGAGTTGGTAGACTAATTTTAGCAAAAGTAAAAGAAGGTTCAATCACTTACATTAGTTACACATGTGATTCTCCTTCTGGGTGACTGACTCCTTTAAGGATCTAACTGTATCTCCTCTGCCCAAATCTGTATTCTTTTCTCTTGTTTTCTTCCTTCAGTTAGAAAATAAAGCAACTAGTTATTAACTGGAAAATATTTTAAAAGAAAATGAAAAATGGGTTAGAAAAAAATAAATATTAATACACCCTAGGAAAAAAAAGAAACAAGATACATACTATTAAATATCCCTACATCTGTGCAAAGGTTGCTTTTCTGCTTTACCAGGGACATTTCAGAAACCCAAAGAAGAAGAAAGTACTAATTTAACAGCTGGGAGAGGGGCAGGAGAAAATATTGGTTAAATGGCATTCTTATTAGTATTCCTGATAGGCACTCATAAATAAACAGAACATTAAGTAACTGAGAATTTCTTTGCATTAAATTATGTGTAACTAAATATAACCAAATTGTGACATGGTTCAGGATGTGGGAAGCTAGCAAACATATGCACTGCAAAATTCAGCTTGGTTTCTTTCAGAGTTAAAGAACGTGTTGAGATTCTCAAGATACAAAAGTTGATGAACTGAATTATCAAGTTGAATTTCATTCATGTTTTCTACAGAATTTAATGAAAATAGAAATGATCAATTCTCAGATATTACAAATATTATATTTCCAGAGGAATGTTTTATACAGAGTGCATCCTAAGAAAAGAGGGAAAACACTAGAATCTTTTGAAGCTTTCCTGGATATTTGGCTGGTTAATCTCTTCTAAATGATATTCAAGAGAAGAGATGCAATTCTCAAAATATATATCAAAATAAGTGAAATTAAAACTAGCAGTTACTTCATGCTGGAATGCATGAGTTTTCAAACAATAGACAGTGAAGGATGTTTTGTTTGGAATATTGCTATTATGACATTGTATGAACAATCATATCCCATACCAAATTCTGAATTTTCTTTGTTTCTAGTCTTTACTATTGCTACTAACTCAAAGGCATTGCAGTGAGGGAGAGTTTAGGCTTATGGTACCAACAGGGATACCCAAGTATGATATGGGGCTGGAGAATTTTTAAAAACTATGTATTGCCCTCATAATCTTTTGAAAGAGCTACAAGAAAACTCAAAAGATGGACTTATCAAATTTGACATGTATGCACCTGGTGATTTTTCTTTTTTGAGACAGAGTTTTGCTCTTGTTGCCCAAGCTGGAGTGCAGTGATGCGATCTTGGCTCACTGCAACCTTTGCCTCCTGGGTTTGAGCGATTCTTCTGCCTCAGCCTCCTGAGTAGCTGGGATTACTGGCACCTGCCACCACGCCTGGAAATTTTTGTGTATTTAGTACAGACAGGGTTTCACCATGTTGGCCAGGCTGGTCTTGAACACCTGATCTTAGGTGATCTGCCCACCTCAGCCTCCCAAAGTGCTGGGATTACGGACATGAGCCACCGTGCCTGGCCAGGGGGGATTCTTCTCTTAAAAAGAAAGGAACTATGAAGTTGAACAAGGTCTCCAGATCAGGGATTGACCTAGAGCCGTTATGTTTCTCCCTCACCTACTATTCTTTAAAGAAAATTATGGTTTAGGCATTCTGTGGAATGTACTTATTTTTGTAAGCTGAAACAAGCTCTGTACAGAACTATGAAATTCACAACACAAAAGAGCATCTTTAATTTAGCTGGCAATTTGATAAGGCAACGGCACAGGGCTTCTTGGAATTACAGCGTAAAGTACCAATAAAGCTAACAGCCTGTACTAAACGATTTACAAAAGCAAGTGCCAAGATAGCATTTTCTAGTTATTATATTTTACAAAAAAAAAAAAAAAGTTAGCTTATCTAGACCACCATGTACAGAATGTTAAAGTTAACACAGACACTTGGAATGCTGGGTTATGTTCCTTTTTGGTAAGAAGAAAATAAATTTTGTAATGCAAGATGTCAGAACAATAAAAGATTCATGTAAGAAGAGTAGTATCTGATGAGTATAACAGATAACAATCACTCAGTTTTATGGGCTGTGGATGATATAAACGCATATAAAGGGGATTTCCCTTTTTAGAACATCAACGATCATTTTAGAGGAAAAAGACCCTCTGGGAGCAACCTGGTGCATCCTCCTTGGGTGGAGATGCTCTTATCTGATTCTTTTAAGAGTCTGTTATTTTTAATTGCAACATATGGCACAGATGAGAATCATTCTGGCACTACAGACTTTAAGATCCTTTGCAAATAATATGTTCAACAATGAGGGCAATGATGAATATCAACAAATGTTATGACAGTACATACCTAATAGTAGCTTGGTTGATGTGAAAGGATCAGAGGCCTCCAAAATAGCTTCTAAAATAAAAATAGTCTCACTCTTATCAAATAATTTCCTGCAAGGACTATTTTTATAGGCATGTTAAATATAATTGATAAAATATTTCCACTAATTTTTAAACAGTAACTTTATACCTTTCCATGAGATAAGTATTTATCTAAAGGTTTTATATTCAATCAAAAATGTTACAAATGCATTTGTATCTCTTTATCTATGGGTACAAAGGACACACTTTCAGGGAACTACAGAAATCAGAAAAAGTTGCCCAATATTAAACTAAGATGCTGTGAGGCTGACCTTTATTTCCCATTTCAGTACTATGTCCTTTAACAAAGTTGCAGTATGTTAGTGTTTCTTTAGCAAGTATATATCAACATTAAATGAAATGCTCTGTCCCTGGTTCTGTATTCCACTATATTCAACACAATGGCTGATCCTGGGCCTTTTTAGGCGTCTCTGGTAAAGGCCGCCTAAGTGTGTAAGTTGTACTATTCACCTTTAACTTAAAAATTGCCAGAAGTCCCATCTGTGTCTCCACTTAGGCATACTTAGGAACCTGTAAGTCCCACGTGCAGTTCTTAACAGAATCTGTTAGAATACCACAGCCCAAATGATTCTAACCTACGCTTATTAAAATCTCAGTTCCATTTACCTAGTGTGTATTCTGAATAGCCCATCTATTCCTGGCACTTCATTTCCAGATGTACCGAACAGAAAATGAAAGTAAACCAATGATCATCACTGATTGGTTTCTTCCTTTGAAGAGTATTATGACTCCCCTGGGAATCAGGCTCAGCAGGAAACCTGAGAGTGGTCATGCCTGGCCCTACAGTGTGCTTTATCTGAATAAATCCTGAAAAGTTAAGAAGTTTAGGTTTCAATTTCTTTTCCTGTGACAAAGATCTTCCTATCACTTCAACCTTGGAATAACAAGATGTCTCCATTTTATGTAAGATAAAAATAATTATGAATTAATTAATTGAGCTCTAAATAAAAAAGCATTTAGTTCTGAATTACTTATTTCCAACTAAACATCAGGCATACAAAATAATGTGTCATACTATGATGGATCTGAACATGGCCTTCCATGAAGAAGCTGGAAAATAGGTATTCAACATAGAACAGACCAGTTTAAATAACATCCCTTTGAAAAGTGTCATACGAGAAAGAGTGAGAGCTACTGAGAGATTCTGGCTTGTTTTCTGGCCTCCTTGACTTTCCTTCAAAGGGACACCAGGAAGAATCCTCCCAGGTTTCCATTGCTTGATCATTGTGCTCTTGTGCTTAGGTAAGGCTGGAACTATGTGCTCTCCTTGGGTGGCTGGGTGACTGGTGGTGGCTGCAACGGCTGGGTGCCCGTGGCCGTTTTGATAGAGTTCAGGGTTTTGCTAAACCAAGAGTTTTTTGCAGCTTGGATTTCATTCATAAGGGCTCCTCTCTGATGTTCAAGTTCCTAATTAAAGCAAGAAAATCATCTGAGTTAAATAAATGTTTTCTCTCTGCCAAATAAATAAATAATAGCGTACAGCTTTTTGGAGTCCCAAGGTACATGCTGCCACGTACCTTTTCCTCCCACAAAACCCAGGAGAGATTTAATTGGCTCCTTAATACAAGGATAAAGTTGAGAGTTAAAAGATTTATCAAAAAATTAGAATCTATGCTTTCTCTCAACAATGAAAGAAAACCTCATTTTATTCTTTTTTCCCCTGCAAGTTAGGTCCAAATTTAGGTTTAGGGAGCAACCTGAGATAACAGGTTTAAAAACTACAAATAGGCTGGGCGCGGTGGCTCACGCCTGTAATCCCAACACTTTGGGAGGCCGAGGTGGGTGGATCACAAGGTCAAGAGATTGAGACCATCCAGGCCAATATGGTGAAACCCCATCTCTACTAAAAATACAAAAATTAGCTGGGTGTATTGGTGTGCGCCTGTAGTCCCAGCTACTTGGGAGGCTGAGGCAAGAGAATTGCTTGAGCCCAGGAAACAGAGGTTGCAGTGAGCCGAGATTGTGCCACTGCACTCCAGCCTGCGCAAGAGTGAGACTCTGTCTAAAAAAAAACCAAAAAAAACCCCACAAATAAAT
Organism: Alouatta palliata; assembly: GCA_004027835.1. NCBI lineage: Eukaryota > Metazoa > Chordata > Mammalia > Primates > Atelidae > Alouatta > Alouatta palliata. Next base: position 121,804 of record PVKV010003286.1, read on the forward strand.
GTAAACATATGGATGAATTTTTACTGATAGTATAAGCATAATGAGTTCTAGTTCCAAAGAAATAGGCTTCGCCCTAAGAATGTCCAAGGTCAGAGCAGACGCATGGTGGAAGCTGGCTGGTGTGGTGGAGGCTGGCGACATGGCAGCCATGCCGCTGTAGGAATCCTTGGGCAAATGAAGAAGAATCCATCAGAAGCCAGGACTATTTCTAATTATATTATGCTCCAATATGGAGAAAGATAATGGGGAAAGGGGTTTGACAAAATGAGCTACAGATAAAAAGAAGCTCCAAAGAAAAGAACGGGTGTCAGCCAATGCGCGACTCAGGGTAGGGACAGCAGAGTGGGTTTGATTTTTCATTTCCAGGATCAGTCACTGAAGTGACCAAATTCTATGAGAAAGGATGTAAGCAGAAAATCTCAGGGTAAAAAAAAACAAAAAGCATATGCTTAAGTTCTCTTAAGATAGAATTTTAGTTATTAAAATTTCATTTAAAATTATATATTTGTTTATATCAGTGTTAAGAATACATGATATAAAATGTGATTATGCAGGACACATTAGTAGATAGAAAATGTATAAATCACACTATTCTGACCTAGATAGGTGTATTCTGAAGTACTAGAGTATCCTGGACCATTAACTTTATTCTTTCTTCTTGTTCTTTTATCAGATCACCAACCTGAATTTTACACTTGGCCTCCACCAACTGCAGCTTGGTTTGTGCCAGTTCCAGTTCCATCTCTCTCAGCTGCTTCTTAAGTGAGTCCTTCTCATCATCCGTTTCAATTCCTTGGTCCTCTCTGCTGGCGGCTGCTAGTTTCAAAGCGCCCTCCTTGCTGAAAATGTCACTGCAGTGTTTGCATGCCATCATCTTACCCTAAAGTATGCAAAAGAGATAACCAACATCAAACTGTATTCCACAGGCTAAATCACTTTCTGAAACAATACATGACTTTTTAGATGCTGCTTACTGTCATCAAATGCAGGCCCATTTCTGAAGGTTAATTAATTTTCTTGTGCTGCAATCAAAATCATTGCAGTCAGCCCAAACCCAACTATCCAAGATGCGTGCTCCTTTTTCCTAAAGTATATCTAGAAATACCCTAGAAATGGAAAGTATTGTAGCATCTCTTTGAAATCTGTTCTAGAAATTTTGTGTTATTATTACTCTTACTAGATGCCAGGCCCCACACCAAATGCTCTACTTGTAGTATTTTACTTAGTCCTAGAGCAACTGTACGAGTAAGCACTATCATCAGCCCCACTTCAGAAAGAAAGAAACTCAGAGTTTAAGTAACTTGCCTATAGTAGACTGAGGAAGGTCATCATGACTAACCTAAATCTATCCTTGCAACAAACTACATGTCCTGTTGTTGAGGTTTAAGTAAAGAGGACCCCAACTGTTTAAAGGAATATAAGTAACTCTACCACATGCCTAGATTGCCAGCTGGGCACACAGCACTGAACAACAGCAACTCCTTTCCAGACAACAGTGCCGTTGTTTTCTTAAAATAGCTTCACAAATAATTCATTATGGAAGCCCTCTTGGGGTTGGAAAAATAATAATAATTCATTAGAGATAAAATAAAAAATGATTCAGTAGAGATAAAAGATATTACATACTGTTTCTACTTGGACGTCCTACTGCGACAAGCTCAATGTGTCCGTCACTGTGCCCATCCTCCTCTCTTCCCACACCCGGAAAGCGACTCTCCACCACACTTTTGCCGCATCCCAAATGGCATGTCTCCACCATTTGGGCCTGAAGACTTTGGGTCATCTTTTCATTAGCTCCTCTTTCATCCCATGTCCAGCTTTTATCCCATTAATTTCTTCCTCTGACGTCTCTGAGCTCTTCCCATTCCAGGCCTGAATCCCTAAGGGTCACCTTCTCAGTACTCACTGGCTTGCTTCCTTCTCATCACATCCATAATCTACTCTTCATATTCCCGTTTATTAATATTCATTAGATATGTAATTCTAATTCTAAAAACAAAACTTGTCACTCTCTTACTTAAGAACCTCTGAGAATAATTAGGCCAGTATAGGCATATTGTAAATATTTGTTGTGTATTTTCTGTTGGCTAAATATTTATTGACTAAAAATGTTAAAGAAATAGCTTTTGATCTGTGTCTTAAAAGTTTACAAAGCTGGCTAAGTAATTTTATTAGGTTGAACCACATGAGAGGCGGGGAGGATGACATTTCAGCAAAGAGCCCACCACCATATACAAAGACATAGCACCTTCAGATAACTTCAAAGAATTCAAAATGGCTTAAGCAGAAAGTAAGTGATATAGCAGTGAGTAAGATGAGAGATCCCTGTGCCAGGTCATAAAGGTCTTTAAATACCATGCTGCCAGATTCTGATTTTATCCTACAGAACATGTACTCATTTACTCCACCAAGCCCTGTGCTACATGCCAAAGATACAGCAGTAAGTTTGAAGAGCTGCAGTCTGGCAGACCTGCTAAAACGTGGTGGATACTGCTGATTCTCACCCAGTACCCACTTCTCCTTCTTTAGTGACAGCCCCTGAGTTTATTTGAGCTGACAGCGTGTCTAGATAAAAGGTGACACTCCCTAAATTCCCTCAAAGCTGCTATGTAAGCAGAAGTGTAGAGGGGAGCTTCTCAGAAGGCTGCTTAGAAAGAGCTCACCCAGGGGAATGAGGCCTTTATATCCTGCATCTCCTTTTCGACTAAAATTCTGCCATAGACTGTGGGTGTGATGGCGGGAGCTCTAGTTGAAAGGATTGGTTTTTAGGTGACCCTGAGGACAGAAGTCCACATGAAGATGTGGGTCACTAATCACTGACTAGCTTGGGTGACTAATGACCTCAAGGATCTACCTTTCTCGTCCTAGACTGCTTTTATGTAAAATAATCAACACCTTTTATGTTTAAGCCAATGTTATTCTGGGTTTCCTATATGTGGCCAACCTAATTCTAAGTTGATACACAGAATAAGAGTCAAATATCACTTTATATTTGGGAACACTCATTCTGATTATAGTGTAAAGAATGAACTGGGGGGTGATCATAACAAAAGAAGATTATTACAGGAAACTGGAAAAATCAAATGCCGTCACACCCAATGAGACAGGAAGAAGCACTAGAGAAAGGGGAGGCAGTACAGTCTCATAGCTAATGTTACTGACTTTAGAGTCTGACTTCCTGGCTTTAAATTCTGGTTCTACTAGCTGTAACCTTGATCAAATGGATTAACTGTTCTCAGCCTCATCATCAATAAAAAAAGAAGATATAGTGTCTTTTTTTTTTTTTTTTAATTTTGTACCAGGGTCTCACTGTCGCCCAAGCTGGAGTGCAGAGGCATGCTCACAGCTCACTGCAGCTTCAGCCTCCTGGGCTCAAGTGATCCTCCCCCCTCAGCCTTCTGAGGAGCTGGGACTACAGGTGCATGCCACCACATCCAGCTAATTTTTGTACTTTTTGTAGAGATAGGGTTTCACCAAGTTGCCCAGGCTGGTCAACTCTTGGACTCAAGTGATCCACCCACCTAAGCCTGGGCAGAGTGTTGAAATGACAGGCGTGAGCCTAGTTCTTCTTTATTCTGGCTAAGAAAAATTTACGTTCCTCTTCCTGAATGTCATGACCTTTCATTAGGTAGTCTCAACTACTTTGCCAATATTTTCTTCTGTTCCTTAATACATATTCTAATCTTATCAGTCTCTGTAATGAGACACTGAAATACTCATTCCTATGTCTGGGTCTTCATTCACACCATTTCTCCTACAATGTTCTTTCTAAACACTTCTCTCTAATTTTTCTCCATCCTGCGTTAGTCCAACCTTCTCCATAAAGCCTTTTTTGGTCTATAGTTCTTATGATGTTGCTTTCTCCACTACTCTGATTGTCAGTGTGATCCATTTTAGCACTTATATTTTTTATTTTTTGAGATGGAGTCTCACTCTGTTGCCCAGGCTGGAGTGCTCTGGCGTGATCTCGGCTCACTGCAATTTGCTGCCTCCTGGGTTGAAGCAATTCTCCTGCCTCAGCCTCCCGAGTAGTGGGATTACAGGCATGAGACACCACGCCCAGCTAATTTTTGTATTTTTAGTAGAGACGGGGTTTCACCATGTTGGCCAGGATGGTCTCGATCTCTTGACCTCATGATCTGCCCACCTCAGCCTCCCAAAATGCCGGGATTACAGGCGTGAGCCACCACACCCTGTCAGCAATCTGTTTTTTCACATAGAGCATCAACATAATGCGTTCTACCACCAGGGGGCAGCAAGTAAACAAATGCCACAGGTTTTCTTTAAAAATAAACCTCTAAAAATTTACTCCAAGAATCAGTTACCCAACATATGTTTTTCTTGCTAAGTTCTATACTGCCCATAGTGTTTACTTTTAAAGCAAGTGATGGGATGATCCTACTGAGTCCCATACTGAAGCCACATCAATTCAGGTTCAGTCAGATACGGGCTTCTGAGGGTTCTCAGGTTCACACTGCCCAAGAAAGCTACATGGCTCATCTCAAGCTCCGGGGCCTTTTTGTGACAATGTCAAATCCTACCACCTTTCATGTTACCCGCCTCTGACAGTCCATGTGATTTACGGGAGCATCATAACCTTTCAGCTGGGTGAGAAGACAGTCACACCTGGTTGGAAGAGAGGTATCCTAGTCTCCATAATTCCTATTAATAAATCCTTTAACACAAAATAGTGATTTGGGGGTTCTTTCAGGTACTTACAAGCTGTGTGACTTCGGAAGAAATTTCATCACAGGATGATTTCACTCCTTACCTTTACCACTTCCAGCTCCTCCTTGCTGGCTGCTTGCTGTTTCTCCAGCCTGGTACTCAACTGTGAACAGATCTAAGGGTGAGAAAAGAGTCTTTTACCAGAAAATAGAACAACTCTTGCAGCATGTACACATAACTACTTATCAATTCATATGTTACTCTGTCCTATCTGATCCTAGAAGGAATTTTGCAAATGAATAGCACTGCAAATGCCAGTCATTTCTGAAATGAGCAGCAGAAGGCCGGAGTGTTCCATGTGTGAAGCACACTGCACCTTAATTAGTAGAAACATACAGGGGGTAGATTTGGTTTCTTTCTGTCACTAGCCTTCTGTGACTGCTTGAATTCCTGGCCTCATTTTTGGAATCAACCTATGGAATCTCTGTTGAGTATTCACTTTGTACAAGTTAGTATGCTGAGAAAATCTTGATGAAAAGAACTCTGGAAAGAAATATCTCCTGTCTACTGTCACAGAACCAGTTTTCAATCATGAAAGTTTCCTTAAGAAGTGGCAGAGTAGGCCAGGTGTGGTGGCTCACGCCTGTAATCCCAGCATTTTGGGAGGCTGAGGCAGGTGGATCACCTGAGGTCAGGAGCTCAAGACCAGCCTGACCAATATGGGAAACCCTGTCTCAACTAAAAACACAAAAAAGTTAGCCAGATGTGGTGGTGCATGCCTGTAATCCAAGCTATTCGGGAGGCTGAGGCAGGAGAATCGCTTGAACCCAGGAGGTGGAGGTTGCAGTGAGCCGAGATCGTGCCACTGCACTCCAGCCTGGGGCGACAAGAGCAAAGCTCCATCTCAAAAAAAAAAAGAAAAGAAAAGAAAGAAAAAGAAGTGGCAGAGTGGACAGAGAAGATAACACAGACTAAAACTCTAATTAAGTACGTTTGGCAACAGAGCATAGAAACTAAAAGCTTAGCTGCTGGAGTTAAACGTGAGTTTAAGGCAGGCCAGCTCTATTTCTTTATGGCTTTGTGAGCTTAGGCAAAGTCATTAATCTTTCTAAGACTCAGTTTTCTCATGATTCAAAAGTGCTGTGCTCTAGCAATGAAGTAGGAAAAAAAGGATGTAAAGGGGTTAGCATAGCACCTGGCCAATAGTAAGTGTACGTGAAATAAAATCTAGTATTATTATTGATTCTGAAATAAGGTGCTAGCAAATATTAGAAATGGTAGAAATAGGTGTTTTCATGGCCAGGTGCGGTGGCTCATGCCTGTAATCCCAGCACTTTGGGAGGCCGAGGCAGGCAAATCACGAGGTCAAGAGATCGAGACCATCTTAGCCAACACGGTGAAACTGTCTCTACTAAAAATACAAAAATTAGCTGGGCATAGTGGCGTGCGCCTGTAGTCCCAGCTACTCGGGAGGCTGAGGCAAGAGAATTGCTTGAACCCAGGAGGCGGAGGTTGTGAGCTGAGATCGTGCCATCGCACTCCAGCCTGGAAACAAAGTGAGACTCCGTCTCAATTAAAAAAAAAAAAAAAAAAAAGAAAAGAAAGAGATCGTAGAAATAGGGGCTTTCAGAGGAAAAAAATCTGGATAAATAAGTATTGGATGTTTGAATCCATTGCCTGAAGTAAGAATCTTTTATTTTAGAAAAATAGATGAAAGGTGGGAGGATCGCTTAAGCCTAGGAGGTCAAGATTGCAGTAAGCTGTGTTGAGGCCACTGCACTCCAGCCTGGTGACAGAGCAAGACCTTGTCTCAAAAAAAAAAAAAAGAAAAAGAAAAGAAAAAGAAAAAAGGATGTGAAATTTTAAAGTACAATTCTGGCCAAAAACATATATGGTCTACCTCTATTATCAAAACAGACATTAAAACAAAATCCCAGTCTACTCAAAAATAGCTCTGGAGATGAGGGCTTGCCTGCTGAGTTTAGTTTGTTGAGTTTCATTCCAATTTCTCCAGATCCAAACCGGAAGAACCATTAATAGGACTGTATTGACTGATGTTAAAAAGAAGAGATCGGCTGGGTGCAGTGGCTCATGCCTGTAATCCCAGCACTCTGGGAGGCCGAGGCAGGCAGATCACCTGAGGTCAGGAGTTCGAGACCAACCTGGCTAACATAGTGAAATTCTGTCTCTACTAAAAATACAAAAATTAGCTGGGTGTTGTGGCACGCACCTGTAGTCCCAGCTACTTGGGAGGCTGAGGCAGGACAATCACTGGAACCTGGGAGGCAGAGGTTGCAGTGAGCTGAGGTTGCACCACTGCACTCCAGCCTGGGTGACAGAGTGAGACTCTTGTCTCAAAAAAACAAAACAAAGCAAAACGAAAGACAGCGATCACCCTGGTAGATTTTGCGAACCTTAAACCCTTTTGAATAAACCAAAATTTTATGACACAGACCCAGCAATAGCCAATTCCAACTATAAAATACATTTAGATTGTGTCTTATATCCTACTTATCTTCAAACAGATAGGTCTGTTGCTTTTTGCATTACTTCAAGGGCTTGCCAGATAATATTCAAGAATAGTCCCAAGGATTACTATTTGAAGAGTGCAGCATTTGGTGGCTACCCATGACACAATGTGGCAGTGAAGAGCACACATTTGTAAAGATGGCAAATTCCAGAGCACAGAGTCTTTAATGTTCCTTGTATCATTACAAGGTGGTTAGTGTTTACCACCTCTTCTCCTAGACGCCCACATTCAACATCTTGGGACCACCGTCAATGTTTTCTCCTGTCTAGCAAAAATAATAATAATAATAATAACTATCTTTTGTGTCTCCCTTTTGTCTATTTTCATTATTTTTTAGTTTAGGGACCTGGTTCTTCTTACTTGGACTCTGGGGTTCGTGTTCTGTCTCCTTGGTTCCACATTTCTCACTGGGACAGATTAGTATCAAAAATATATCCTTGCTAATGCCACTTTCCTGCTCAAAAAGATCCTACCACAAACAAAATAAAATCCAAGGCCCTGAGCCTAGCCCTGAAGACTTTCCTTGATTTGGACCCTAATGTCCCTTTGCTTCTCTTTTGTACTGGAATCTCTTACCAAATTAATTACGTTTCTCTTTGCTAACCTACTTTCATGCCTTTCCACATCCTGTTCCCTCATTCTGCCGTTTCTATCTTCTTCTTCATCTCCACAGATCCAAGTCTTACCTAGCCTTTGAAGCACAGCTCAAAAGGTTTCATTTCCCACATGTAATAAGTTTCCTTTCCTCTTATTTCTACATGGGTATTATCTCCACATTATATGATAAGCTTCTAGAGAAGAAAAATTGAATTCATTCATTTTTTTGTCTGTCAAAGTATTAAGCCTCACAGAGAGCAGGCATTAAATAAACATATGTTGATTATCATAGAAGAGTAAAATAGCTCTAAAGTTTTATTTCTCAATCTCCCATGAATATGTGGATTCCTTATGGAAAGATGTTCATAATATATTAAGTGAACTAAAGCTAGCTACAAAAAAACAGGATAAACAATACAATCCATCCTATTTATATATAATACATTTATTTATAAAGCATTACTTGTATAGGAACAATGCATATTCAATATATTACCATGATTATCTCTCACTAGAAACCCAAGGGAGATTTGCTTTCTTTATCCTTTTCTGCACTATTCTAATTTTCCACAAGAACACAAATTTAATTTGTAAGCAAAAAAACCATTTTTTAAAAAAGTAAACATCAGACTTCAGAACCCTATGTGAAGTGGAAGACCCCAGGGAGATCCTTAGATCAGAAGATGGCATATGGTACTTTAATTAATTCTAGAAACCTGGAACTTGAACTGTTCACTTAGGGTATCTCAGCAGTGAGAGGAGTCCTTGCCATGTCTAGCCAACAGGAAGAATAGGAAGATACCAGTGGATACCAGGAAGGAGAGCTTTCTGAGACCACTCTGGTAATGGGGGCCAGAAACATCCTCAAGAAGGTGAGCCCTTTGTTAAAAGCATCTTAAGGTTCACATAGAAAGCTTCCTGCTAGCATTGGCCTGCAAAGGGGAAGGCCACATAGGCATGTGGGAAAAAGAGTGCCTACCACATTCTGTATTGTGGTAGCAACAGACACACTGATCCCCTGATCCCCTGGCTACTGCTGTTTAATACAATGACTAAATTTTGCAAAGAGGCAAATGTTACAAGTGTGATCTACTGGAAATTAGCTTCTGAGTGAGTCAGAAACAGGATTTCAGTAATCATCAAAAGGTTTTCCATTCCTCTAAATCTGCCAAACATTATAAACAACCAACAGATTGTTTTGGTCAGGTAGACCTCCCAAGTTATCAGTTATGCATAATAAGCTATAAGTAATAAGTATGTCCAACCACTGTTTGCTTCAAAGGAAAGAATGAGTCACCAAATTTAATAAGTCTGGAAAACTATTCTGGAAACTTTAAAAACAAAAATATTTATTCCCCAAATAAAAACAACAATAAAATAATTACTTTTTTATTTTTACATTTTTAGAGACAGGGTATTGCTCTGTTGCCCAGGCTGGAGTGCAGTGGTACACTTACAGTTCACTGCAGCCTCAAACTCCTGGGTTCAAGTGATCCTACTGCCTCAGCCTCCCGGGTAGCTGGGACTACAGGGACATGCCACTATGCCTGGCTAATTACGATTTTTTTTTCTTTGTAGAGATGGGGTCCTGCTGTGTTGCTCAGGCTAGTCTCAAACTCCTGGCCTCAAGCAAAAAAACTAAATAAATAAATTACTTTTATAGCAGCAAACTATAACTAGTACATTACCTGTTTATACTCAGCAATAATAGCTGTAGTCTTCTTTATTTCGTATTCTGCCTTCTCTAGCTGTTTCCTGAAGACTTCTTTTAGCTAGAAAGAATGAGAAACATCAGGATTCAGCCAAGATCTTAATAAATTTTCACAAACAAAAGTCTGTCTGATTCATAGTCAATAACAATGGTAACAATAACTATATAAATTATTTTCATGGAAGCTGCACCTTGATAATTTGAAAAACTCAATCATCTCCAGACATGCAGAAACCTTACTTTCTTTCCTGTAAAGTATGAGACATATGGGCAACCCCATTATAAAATTGCTTATGGTTGCTACTTTTAAACATATTGCTAAGTAAGTATCCATTCAGAAGCTATCTTTATCCTTATAAGAGTCTAAAACAAAACATCAAGGCGACACTGCATGCTAAATTTGTTACTCTTGATGTTATAAATTACTGAAAAAAAATCATTGTAGGCTTCCTTATTCATAGTCTACCTTTACTGCTGTTACCTCTGAAGGCAAAAGCAAGAGGCTTTGGGGATTAGAGTTAGAAAAGATGGAGGAAGGAAGGTAAGCACTTTTGAGAAGGACAGGAGATTCAGGGACTAAAGTAACTGACTTTAGAAGGAGCTTAAGTGACACATAATGGCAGGTAGTTGTTACAGTCACTGAAATGTTAAATTATGAATGCTATAGTTGTAACCACAATTATTTTTGTGGCCCAGCAGCTCTAGAATTCTAAGTATAGGAGAAAATCAAGAGAGTGCAAAGCATCTTGTGTTGTTCTTGCCACTTACTAGGTGAGTATTCCTTCCCATTTTAGGTATCAATTGCCTAAAGGCTAGTATATGTCTATGGAACCATGGAACAGGTAGAACCTGGGCTAAATTCATTTGCCAAGAGCTTTATTCCTTATCTAAAGTAGCTTCAGTGGCCCAAAGATAGCAGAAAGAAAAAACAAAACCCAGCAAGGAACCTAAATAATCTAAAACTGAGTAATCAAACCCTGACAATTTTTGAGGTTAAAAAATATATATGTGTGTATACACTCATACACATATATATTTTTTAACATTATATACATATAATGTGTATATCTGTATACACACACACATACACACACACACACACACATATATCTTGGGCCACTGTAAATGCCAAAGACTCATTTAATCAAATTGCAAAGAAAAAGAACTCACGGAATACTTTTTATAAAGTCTGGAAGGTGCTAAATGACACATTCCTCCACATGTAACTTTAGTGGAACTTTTTTTCTGGTTGCTTGGATGTAGATCTTTGAAATGCTTTATGCTGTGTTTTAAATTTAGTATTACTGATGTCTCAGAATGAAACTCATTAAAATAAGTTAATCAGGATTTGAGATGCTTCCTCACTTTATACAAGTTATCTGTATTAGCAAAATTCAAACACACTCTTGGCAGAAGACTTCAATTGTTCGTGATGAGACTCTGACTCATGATCTAATCTGTCAGGCCCCTGGCTGGGACTCGCAGGGGTAGAAAACGTTGATGAAGCAGCATGTTCTTCCTTGGGGAAGCTGGAGGCTCCAGTGCTTTGGGCCAACAGGCCTCTGCCCCTGTCCTGTACTGCTTTGCGCTGGTGGCATTTTCTGGCTAGTTAGCCTTACAGCTCCCAGGAAGAGTGTAGGGTGCTAACTTCAAGGCTGGTTCCCAAAAGGTTTCTTTATATTCCCCCAGGAAATAGGTTTGAAAGCTTTGCCAGGAATACTGACGCTCCTTGAGGTGTGAATCAGGAAAATGAAGTGTGACCGACTGAGGCAAGGGCTGTGTGGCAACCCCCTGCAGAGATCTCTGGAAGCTTTCAGTTAACAGCGCTTACAGACTACTTCAGAGAAGTCAATTATCTTGGAGATACAACATAAAATTTGCAGATTTGTCAAAGCTCTTGGATCATAATTCCAAGTTTCTAAACCTAGAGAAAACTCAACACTCTTGCTAAATATCTCAGTAAAGGCAAATTCCTAAAAGCTGTTCAAGGGTAGAAATACTGCCTCCTCTTTTAACACCCTTCAAAAAAAATGTCAGAAATGTCGAATGAAAATGTTGAGTAACTTGACTCAACTACTTTCATTACTGCTTTAACGTCACCTTTGATTTGGAAGAAATTTTTCTTGTTTTTTAATAGTATTAATCAGTTCCCTACCAACACACCTATGTAAAGAAAAGCCTACATATTCCTTTTACCTGGGCTGTCTCTTCCTCTTGCTTCCTCTTCTCTTCTTCAGTCTCCACCAGCCTCTGTTTGGTCAAGAGGAGCTCCTTATTCAACACGTCTGCCTTGTCTTCTGCCTGCAAATCATGGGGCATCACAGTCATACAGAGCAGAAAGAACACGTGTGGAAATTTTCTCCAAACCCAATCTTCAGTTGCTGTTCCAAAATTATTGCAAGCCGTTCTTTTACCTCCTAGCGCAGTCAAGGGGTGGCTGCTTTCACTGAATGCCAACTATGTGCCAGCTAGTTGGCTCACATTATTTCTAATCCACACACCAACAATAACTTTACAGATAATGACAAGTGAGGTTGGAAAACATCCAACAAACTGGGGTCAGATCACACATCTAATAGTCAGGATCTGAATCCAGATTTGAATAACCTCAAAGTCCATCCTTCTTCTAAATGCTTCTTACAGATATTTCGATGTTCCAACAGCACTCTCTGTGCAGATGGATCTGATGAAAGGGTAGAGCCTCACAAAGAAACTTCCAACTGGTGGAGCATAGGGGTTCACCCAGAGAAGAGGAGCAGACAGGCTGGTCTGACGACAACAGTTAAGTGAGAAATTCAAAGATGAGCTGAGGTAAACTTGCCCACATGGCCACTCACACCCGGCAGTGAGTAAGGATAAATTAAGACAAAAAACCCATGATAAAAGAGAGCCATGAAGAAAATGGAATATGGGCCAGGAATCCAGGAAGAAAAGATCATATTTCTAGAATGTCCAGAAGTCTTCTCTAGAAGAACTTGGAGAGAGCGCTCTGGTTCTATCTTGGACACAGACCCAAAATTAACTATGAAAGCACCGTAAGTATATTTACCTTTGATGATGGTGTCTGTTTTATACTCCGGGCTCCTACCTTTTAGGCCTCGGCTTCAAGTTCACATGGCAATGAAGCATGCCCTCAGCCCTGCCCCATTCACCCCCATCTAAGTTAGCTCCCCTATCTAAATCTCTCATATTTCCCTTGATAGGACTGTAATGACAACTTACAAGTGGGATTTATTTGTCTTGCTCACTAGACTTTAAGCTCCAGGAGGCAGGAACCATATCTTTTTTGCTCATCACTCTATCCCAAGCACCAAGCCCAATGCAAGTACAGAATAGGTGCTCCCTAAGCACTTGGTGAATGAAGAGATGTGGCTAAATCATTGCGGATGCGGACTGCATGCAGTGGAGATGGCAGGGGGCCACAGGATGAGTTTAGCAGAGAGAACCTAGACACAGAGGAGAGGCAATCATGTGAAGAAGCTATCCCTGGCTGACAGCAGCAAAATGTTATCCAAGTCATGGTGAAAACTGGCCAGGTGGCCTTCTGTTTTCTGCCACATCTCCTGCACGTCCAGACGGCCTGACCAGCACAGTCTGCTGGTGACTGTAGAGAAACTACATTCCAGCTGCTCTGCTTGCTCTGTCTTCTGGCTCCTGATGGCTCATAGCCAGTGGTTAGAGCTCTGTTTGCAGATCATTTGGAACCACTGGGTAGTTAAGGCGAAAATCCCTTAAAAGTCTTCAGGACTCTAAAAATTGCTCTGATGCATTAGATTTTAGGGGGAAAATCTACACAGCAAATTAACATACTAAAATTTGAGGCAGACCTCAAGAATGCAATATGGACACTGCAAGTTAAGTTTTCATAAGTTGTAAGACATCCGATGTACATCATGAAAATGTCTGGCATGAAGTACAGCATTTTAAAAGAAAACAAAAAGAAAAATAAATAAATAAACCATGGAAGCATGACGCTTTCATTCTAGAGCCACAAGCCAGATGACTGACTGAGGTTACTCACAAAGCAGGGAGACCCCCTCCCCCCAAGTCTCTGACAGATGAACACAGAGTGGCACTTTAAGAGCAGCTGTACTGCTCATTTCAGGGTTCTTAAAAACTGAACCAACTTTCTCCCTGTAACTGCAGCTCACTGGTTCAAGTCCTACCCTAGAACGTTTGAGCCATGCTAATAAAGAAGACTGCAACTAAGCCTTCTTCTGACAGGACCCACAGCATTTCCACTTTGTGAAGAGACTGATCCTTTCACAATGTTCATCATGACACTCTGAAATAAATGGGTTTTTTAAAGTTTGGTCTCTTGGAAAGCCATTTACAATTTTAGCATTTCCGCCAGGCATGGTGGCTCACGCCTATAATTCCAGCACTTTGGGAGGCTGAGGTGGGTGGATCACCTGAGGTCAGGAGTTCAAAACCAGCCTAGCCAATATGGCAAAACCCCATCTCTATTAAAACATATATATATATATATTTACTTAAAAAAAGAGAGAGAGAAAAAAAATTTAGCATTTTGTAAAAAAGTTTCAAAGTAAATGCTGGCTGGGCACAGTGGCCCACGCCTGTAATCCCAGCACTTTGGGAGGCCGAGGCGGGTAGATCATCTGAGGCCAGGAGTTAGAGACCAGCCTGGTCAAAATGGCGAAACCCCCATCTCTACTAAAAATACAAAAATCAGCTGGGTGTGGTGGCAGGAGTCTGTAATCCCAGCTACTCAGGAGACTAAGGCAGAAGAATCGCTTGAACCCAGGATGTGGAGGTTGCAGCGAGCCAAGATTACACCATTGCACTCCAGCCTGGGCTAAAGGGTTAATATCCAGAATCTACAAAGAACTAAAACAGATTTACAATAAAAAAACAAACAAACCCATTCAAAAGTGGGCAAAGGATATGAACAGACGCTTTTCAAAAGAAGACCTATATGAGGCCAACAAACATATGAAAAAATGCTCATCATCACTGGTCATTAGAGAAATGCAAATCAAAACCACACTGAGATACCATCTCATGCCAGTTAGAATGGCAATCATTAAAAAATCTGGAGACAACAGATGCTGGAGAGGATGTAGAGAAATAGGAACACTTTTACACTGTTGGTGGGAGTGTAAATTAGTTTAACCATTGTAGAAGACAGTGTGGCAATTCCTCAAGGATCTAGAAACAGAAATTCCATTTGACCCAGCAATCCCATTACTGGGTATATACCCAAAGGATTATAAATTGTTCTATTATAAAGACACATGCACACGTATGTTCATTGTGGCACTGTTTACAATAGCAAAGACCTGGAACCAACCCAAATGCCCATCAGTGATAGACTGGACAAGGAAAATGTGGCACACATACACCATGAAATACTATGCAGCCATAAAAAATGATGAGTTCGGGTCCCTCCTAGGGACATGGATGAATCTGGAAACCATCATTCTCAGCAAACTGACACAAGAACAAAAAACCAAACACCGCATGTTATATCACTCATAGGTGGGTGTTGAATAATGAGAACACATGGACACAGGGAGGGGAGCATCACACACTGGGGTCTGTTGGTGGGGGTAGGGGAGGGACAGCAGGGAGTTGGGGGGTTGGGGAGGAATAACATGGGGAGAAATGCCAGATATAGGTGATGGGGGGATGAAGGCAGCAAACCATCTTGCCATCTAAGTACTTATGCAACAATCCTGCATGATCTGCACATGTACCCCAGAACCTAAAGTGCAATAAAAAAATACATATTAAAAAAAAAGAACGAAAAAAAGAAAAAGGGGAAGAACACTTCCCTGAGGAATTTTTTTCAAAAACACTTAAATACATATGCTAAGAAGATATATTATTTTTATTTGTACATTTTCTGCCAAACAGTCTTCATTAGGTCAAGATTAAAGCAACTTCACTTATTTCTACTGTTACCATATACAACATCTGCAGCAATTGTTGTGGGTCCTATAGAGAGGAGGAGTTCATTTTTCCAAGAAGCTTAATCCACAGTTTCTCCTCTATGTTAAACAGAAAAGTAGGAACAATTCTTCTGTTCATCAAAGTAGGGCCAGATCTAAAATAACTTAAGTATCCCTCTAACAGTGGTTTTTTGAATCTTTGTACAGCCAACCACTATACGTCACCTAAATAGGAATTAGCTTTAATGTTGATGAATAAAATGCTAAGCACATAAATACTCAAATTCTACTTTTGAGCCCAAATTATAAAGCCTTCGCCATAATTTGATAAGATTGAGAAAAACACTGTCATTATTAAGTCTAAACACTTACCAACATCTTAAAATGTCTCATTAATATTTAAAGGTTGAATTGCAATCTAAGGCTTCTGCTACATATATATGAGAGAAACGAGCATTGCGATGTGTGATTTAATCATGAATTAACCAATAACCTTGCAGACTCAGCCCTAATATCAGAAATGAGTATCTTTGAGAAATGATTTCTGAAAGAACTGACCAGGCCAGTTGTTCAACTTAAAACAAAATAAATTTCCACTTAGTTCATGAAGCTTCTGGTCTAACAGGACTTGCTATGGTGAGAGGGAACCTAGTCCCCTGGTCCTCAGCAGGACAGTACTAATTGTGTCTCTGTCTCTTCTCTTTTGTTCCTTGTAAATAGAGAAGGACAGAAAAAGCTTGAAAGCAGGTAGCAAACGGAAACTGAAATGGAGATGTTGTACCTTTTTTCATTTCTAATCACTAAGAGATCTTCTTGTTTTTTTTGTTTTTTTTTTTTTTGAGACGAGAGTCTTGCTCTGTCGTCACAGGCTGGAGGGCAGTGGTGCGATCTCGGCTCACTGCAACCTCCGCCTCCTGGGTTCAAGCAATTCTCCTGCCTCAGCCTCCTGAGTAGCTGGGACTACAGGTGCGCGCCACCATACCCAACTCATTTCTGTATTTTAGTAGAGACGGGTTTCACTATGTTGGCCGGGAGAGTCTTGATCTCTTGACCTTGTGATCCACCTGCCTCGGTCTCCCAAAGTGCTGGGATTACAGGTGTCAGCCACCTCGACTGGCCTGAGAAATTTTTATTTAAGGAGTCTGAGAGAGGGTGAGTTCTCAGAGAAGGCTCTGTCAGACAGAAAAGCTGAAGAGCCTTTGGTGCCCAGGAAGCATGAAACTAGCACTAAAATGATAACAGTAAGGAATGATTTATTTTTGCAAAGTACCTAATTACTTAATTAGTGTTCATTTGCTTACATATTGTCTTAAATACAATCTGCTTTCATATTTGTTTAAAGCTTGCCAGTGTTTTTCTATTTTAATTAAGAGATCTGGTTTTAATGAACAGGGAATGGAAAAGTACTGGGCAAACTGGGTGAAGGCTGGCAAAGCTGGTACTGTCACTCTCAGGCTAGGGCCCTTCCTGGAAGACTGCTGGGGCAGGTCACTTCAACTGCAGGACAGCTTTTGGGTAGGCAAATAAACCCTACTGAGGCAGAAACTCCAAAATTAGAAGTTAAGAGGAAATACACATGAAATAGCAGTTTTTATTCTTTCCTCTAGATAAAAAGCTCCAAAAGGGAGGGTTCAGGCCATATTTACTTTTCTTAAAAGAGAGGAAAAGAGTCAAGGAGGGAACAGAGAAGGGAGAGGAAGAATGAAGGCCCTGTCTGATGGAATCTTTTCTTCAGGGGCTGTTCTAGCACTCACATCATGAGGTGCCCAGATACTCAATAATTAATTACTTCAGGAATATCTAAAATGGCAGTCACTCCAGACTGACTCACATAAAGGATTCTTTTGGTGAGGCGGGTGGATCACAGGGTCAGGAGTTCGAGACCAGCCTGACAAACATGGTGAAACCCCATCGCTACTTAAAAATACAAAAATTAGCCAGGTGTGGTGGCATGCACCTGTAATCCCAGCTACTTGGGAGGCTGAGGCAAGAGAATCACTTAAACCCAGGAGGCAGAGGTTGAAGTGAGCCAAGAGCATGCCATTACCCTCCAGACTGGGCAACAGAGTGAGACTGTCTCAAAAAAAAAGATCATATTTTTTCTGATTATTAAAGTTATATATATTATTTAGTACTACATTCATGTATAATATGAATATTATAATATTCATTATTTTTCTGATTAAAAGTTCTAATACTCATTTCTACTTAACCAATGGTGGTTAGGTAACTTAAGGTCTTTCTATAAATTCTAAATTGGAAAAAAGTATACAGATGAACGTAAAAATTAGATTTAATCTTATCACCCAGAGATACCTGGTAGTAACATTTTGATGTCTTTCTTTGTGGTCTTCTTCCCTATTTATGGTCCCCTTCCCTATAAGATGACCCAGTACCAGCCAGCAGCCCTTGAAATTTAGATGCGAACATTATAAAAGAAAAAAAATGTATTTAAAAAAATACTATATATCTTCCCATTATTAAAAAAATTATTCCAGAAAGACATTTTACAGTCAAACTGCTATTCTCCCCTACTAGTGAACATAGACATTATAATATTTCTATTTTTTATTCTTATAACACTGCAGTAAACAACCTTGTATATACATTTTTTAACCAAATTTTTATTTTTTTAGGATAGCTTTACACGTCAGAGGATCTCTAGTTTCTTCATCTATCTAGTTTCCTCATTTATGAAATGGAGGATTAGAAGAATAACTGCTTCCTGGAGTCGTTAGGGAGATTAAATGAGATGATGTTTATAAATTGCTATATTTAGTGCTTGGCACATAGTAGGTACTCAGGAGAAATTTAATTTTATTATCGCTTAAACTTCAAGTCTTAACATATATTACCAACTACATTACCCAAATAACTTTGAAACTCTCCTTAGCTCATTTCACTGCATCCCAACTGAACACAACGTTTAAAAATTGTTTCATTTAGTCAGCCATCATGAGAAAATTATCAATGGATAAAAGAATCAAAATGGCAGAATCAAGTGTGAATCAAGACCATTTGGAAAGTGAACACAGAACCAAGAAATGGAGATCCTGCTACCTTCTCTGGTTCTGATTCTCCTAGTCACATTATTTCTCATACCACTTCTCCGAATGCGCTGGCTGATGAGGTCTGTGGTTAACAGGGCCACAACTTTTTAAAAAACAATTCTATGGGCTGCTTGTTCTACTTTCCCTATCCTGTGTCCCAAGCAACACAGTTCTTGTTTCTGTTTCTAACTCCGTTTAGTGCCAGCTCTCTGTGTCCTCATCTCCCAGACAGCACTGTTTTCCTGAACATGGGGTCTTATCTCCGGCTTTAGTATGGTTAAAACGTTTGAGCCACAAAATTAGCTGTCTATATGGGGAAAAAGGAATTGTGGCAGGGATCATTTTCAGCTGTCCTTTAATTTTAAACATTTAAGCAGATTTATGTTAACAGTGGATTTGTATTTTAAATATTGTCAGTGCATACTTACACCACAGGTAATGATTCTTTTGCAGACTCAACAGTCTGAGTGTCACTTTTTCTGACCCTCCATTATCTGTTGGGGATATTTACTTTGTAGAAGTCAGAAAATAGAGTGGTAATTTTAAATCTGCACAAGACTGCTTCCATATTGCCAATTATTTCTGAAAATACTAGCAAGAAAAAACAGGAGGTCCTAAGACTGTCAGCTTTGTTGGAAAGAACAAGGGATACTAAACAATTTAAGGTCTTCCTAACAACAACTAGCATTTAATGAAGACATACTATTGAAGTACTTTACTTATTATTTATTTATTTATTTATTTATTTATTTATTTATTTATTTATTTGGAGATGGAGTCTTGCTCTGTTGCCCAGGCTGGAGAACAGTGGCATAATCTCGGCTCAGTGCAACCTCAGCTTCCCAGGTTCAAGCGATTCTCTTGCCTCAGCCTCCCGAGTAGCTGGGATTACAGGCACATGCCACCACCCCAGGCTAATTTTTGTATTTTTGGTAGAGATGGGATTTCACTAGGTTGGTCAGGCTGGTCTTGAATTTCTGACCTTGTGATCTGCTTGCCTTAGCCTTCCAAAGTGCTGGGATTATAGCTGTGAGCCACTGTATCCAGCTATTTAATTTTTATATCATCTGTACAAGAGACCACTTTTACACCTACAGACAGCTTAAGAACTGCCCAGGGTTCACAGTGGTGGCCCCAGCATTCACAATTGGGCAGTCTGGCTCTTAGCCACTCAGATGCTTATCAATCCAACAATCCAACTCTTAATGTAGATACTTCATATAAAACTTCACATTTATTATAGAGAAGAATTCTTACGGGAACAAAAAGTAAGGTGCCTACTGTTAGAGTGGCATTAATACAGGTATATTCTTGGTGACTGATGTTTTCAGATAATTATGCTGAGAGCCATTGGTTCAGGGAAGGTATCAACAAAGGCATGACAGAGTTTAGAGGTATAAAGTATGTCACACATGCTATTTAGAAATGACCCAAACCTTTCTCAAAGGCTTGTTTTCTACTCTCTTCAATTAACACAAACTGTCCCGGCCACCCACACATTCATCAAAAACAAAATTATGAACAAAGCAAGCTTGCAGGGTGGGGTAGGGGGGAAGTGAGAACAAACTGGTCTGTGTCCTGAGGAAATCATCACAGTCTCATTTCTACCCAGTGAATGACAAGTTTACCTGATCCAAGTCATTCCGTAGAGCAATTTTGCTTGTTACTAGTTCATGGGCGAGGTCGTCATTCTCTTGTTCCAGCCTCATGCTGGCCTCCTGTAATCTTCGGTTCTCCCTCTGCAGAAAAAAAGCAACAGCCAGAGGTGAGGATTAGTGCCTGGACATACAGAAACGAACAGAACTGGTAAGGAAAAAACAAGCAACAAGTGAACTTTCAAAGGTGTAAAAAGGAGAAGGCGCAAGTGGCACAGGAAGGCAGGATTGCTGTCTGGGAACAACAGTGAGTTTAGCTAGCAATGCAGATGCGGTTCTCTACCCGGTGAAACCTGTCCCTTAAACTCTCAAGATGGAACTTCATTATTAAAAAAAAAAGTGCCACAAAGAGCAGAATTTCCAAACATATCCTCAATCCTGTGAGGTTTTTATATAGACCTAGAACACAGACACAAGCAATTCTTTATTTGAAACATGCACAGTATTCTCACCCTTGACCTCAAGAGAAGCCACAAGACACAGTAGGAATGAAACAGGGGGAACCACCAGACATTTCTTCAAATTGTTTTTCTAAGACAGGGTTCATATTAATTGAGTATATTTAAGAGCAGTAAATCAAGAATCATGACACATCGTTCATGACTTTGCTATCAGCTGACATTTTTATTCTTTGAGTAAGAATGTATTTACTTTTCTGAACACCTATTTTTGTGTGAGAGCAACAGTCCTTATAAGAGTGCTAGTTTTTTTCTTTTTTTTTAAACTTCAAATTAAAACATTCTGGGTAAAATAAATTACTAAGGATTTCTGCACCCCACCTTGAAAAACCTGAAACAAAGTTACTTGATAAAACAAAACAAAAAAAAACCAAGTCACTAATTGTTATGAAGCAAGTAACTAAACATTATGAACTTGGTATGTTCACAACTATTTTCAGAATAGCTATTTCATGTCTTCCATTCCAAAGTATCAAAAGTGCTTTCTTTGCTACTGTTAACAGTTATAGGAGATTCAAAAGAGAGCTGACAGGAAAGACTAATGTGATGAGACCTTCCTGTTTTTCAGATTTACACTCCTAACAGTGTTTTCTGCAAAAGCGGCAAAAACTCAGAGCAGTGATACAAAACCAGAAGACAAATACACGTTTTGGAAGATAGTTTACCATAGCATACCAGGTAAGGTGAAGTTAATTTTACCTTCTATGTAACAACCTGGTGTTTGTTGTTGAAAGAAGACAGCCAGGTGCGGCGGCTCACACCTGTAATCCCAGCACTTTGGGAGGCTGGGATTCGAGACCAGCCTGACAAACAAGGTGAAACCCTATCTCTACTTAAAAATACAAAAATTAGCCGGGCGTGGTGGCATGTACCTGTAATCCCAGCTACTTGGGAGGCTGAGGCAGGAGAATTGCTTGAACCCAGGAGGCAGAGGTTGCAGTGAGCCGAGAGTGTGCCACTGCACTCCAGCCTGAGCGACAGAGCGAGACTCTGTCTCAAAAAAAAAAAAAAGAGGAAGACAATTCTTTTCTTCTTCCTGTTTTTTTAAAAGAAGGGCTAAGAAACACATGGTAAAGGCAAAGTCTGAGGCTTTCACGGAGGCAGAGGATCCATAAACAGGGAAGGCCATCAGAGAAGTTAAAGGACGAACCTGCACCTTGATTATACTAGCCACCAGGGCCCACTTCTGTCTTTTCTTTTGGAAAAGAAAAAAACAGAATAGTTGGAGAATGTTAAAACATTATTGAAAAAGATATCTACTAAAAAAGATAAAAACAATCCCAAATCACTTAAATACTTTAAATAAATTCATGATAGAATTCTACTCAGTGTTAAAATACTGGAGAAGGCTGGGTGCAGTGGCTCATGCCTGTAACCCCAACACTTGGGGAGGCTGAAACTGGAGGATTGCTTGAGCCCAGGAGTTCAAGATAAGCCTGGCCAACATGGTGAAACCTCATTTCTACTAAAACAAAATACAAAAATTAGCCAGGTGTGGTGATGCACACCTGTAATCCCAGCTGCTTGAGAAGCTGAGGCAGGAGAACTGCTTAAATCTGAAAGGCAGAGGTTGCAGTGAGCCAAAATTGAGCCACTGCACTCTAGCCTGGGTGACAAAGTAAGATCTGTGTCAAAAGTGAAAAAAAAAAACCAAAAACCCAATAACAGGAAATGCTTATGCTGCCTTGTAGGAAAAATAAATAAAAAATAACTAGAGAATCTCATTATATAACAATATAAACAACAGATATTAACTGTAGGTAGTGAATTTTCTTTACTGTTGTCCTTGTCCTTTTAAAAATGTTTTTAAGTTTTCTATAATGAATATATATTTGTAATAGGATTTAAAAATAGTTTTATTAAGAAAAAAAGCAAGTCAGAATTTTAATTCCATTGGAAGGGATAAGATGCCAAAATAAGAAACAAATGTTTAAGTCCACTTCTGTTAGAAGGTCACATTCTACACAAAACCAGACTGAATCCTCCTTTTTGACCATAATGTAACCCCTCAGAAGTGCTGCCTTGCTAGGAACTCTTTCCCCAGATGTTCCTGAGAAGACTGTGTATGCTCTTGTAGGGGCAACTTGTACTCATCAGATTCTGTCTGTTCCCTCAGTCTACAGAAGTGCCACCCTCCCACAGAAGCATGATAAATGTGGAGGCTCAAAAACAGACTTCTAAAAAGCCAGAGCTTCTACAGTGGAATCTTTCAATCTTTGCCTAAGTAACACGATTTCTAGCAGGGGCTGGAGAGTTAGACTTTATTTCTGATATATCTATTACTCCTTTTCATTTCTTGTAGAAAATGTAGATTAAAAAAAAGATGACAAACTTTTTCAACAAATTCCCTCCTAGCCAGGAAAGAGTAACAATACCAGCACAACTTCAACGTGACTTATTTCACAACGCAGGCCGCTTACTCAGGGAAGAGATTTTTCTCATTTTTTGATACATCTCTTCAAGAAACTAGGATAAGGCTACTTCAATAGCTATTCCTGAGTTAAGTGTCCTATTGCTGTTGAAATTGTACTTGTAGAACCCCCAAGTACAGAAAGCTCCCTCAACTATTATGTGCATTACATTCATTGGGCACAAGTGAAAATGCTGCCACTACCAGTTTTTCAGGTTACAGTTATATGCTTAGGATTGAGTTGAAGTAACCTCCAGGTAAAGTCGTAGGATGTTCGTGGAAAAGTACTCTGTTCAAGTATTTAGAAATCATACCAGGTAGCTACTTCACCGTTGATAAGAGATACATGTCTGATGGATTATCTGTTATATAAGAAAAAGGTGTGAGTTCAGCTGAAATTCTGACTAGTAAATTCTCATTACAATGACTGTTGCAATGAAACCCATCCTTACGGACACACGGCTAAAGGGGTAAGGGCGAGGGTGGGAAGAGATCTGGGGGAAACTGAGTGTCTCAGGGTCCCTGCCAAGCAAAATAGCCTAGAGGGCACGCCTACTGGCTTTTGCTTTAGCAAGAAGCTTCAATTCAGTGTCTGCAAAGCAAGCAGTACAGTGGGAAGTGTCAGACTCCTGCTCTGCACTCACAGACAAGTGGGAAAGCAAGCTACAGCGCCAAAAATGCAGTATCGTCCTCCAAAGTATGAACCCAGGGGTGTCCTCATGAATCCTCCAAAGCCACTGAGTGCTACTGAGCACTACAGTGAGACCCTGCTGCCGAGATGGAGATTTTCTACAAA
This sequence comes from Alouatta palliata, assembly GCA_004027835.1. Lineage (NCBI taxonomy): Eukaryota > Metazoa > Chordata > Mammalia > Primates > Atelidae > Alouatta > Alouatta palliata. Next base: position 145,591 of record PVKV010003286.1, read on the forward strand.
TAACTTGCCACACTTACTTACTGAAGGCTAAACAGAGCTTATATTACTTGGCTGTCTTTTCTAGTTCTTCTCAAGCAGCCAAAACTGTTTTCAAACTGACTGATTCCAGAAAAAGTTTGCTTGTATACTAGAATGGAGAAGATAGTTTGGTTTTCATGGACTTGGGAAAGGTAGTAACCCTGCTTGGTTTATTTTGAAATGTTGACAAGGGGTGTCCAGGGGAGACAGACTTAAAGTCACCCCCAATAACTTCAGTCAGCCCAGAGAAATTCACGTGCTGTAAGTTTGCACAAGCAGACCTGCTGAATGCTCAAAGCCTGTAAACAAAACAGGCAAATTGGCTCCCTCTTGCCTTTCAGAAAAGATTACAAGAGACACTGCTTACGTAACTCCTAAAACTCACATCACACTATCTGAAACATATACTCCCCCATCTCACACAACTGACACTATTTGAATAAAAAGCAGATAACAACTGTCCTCATACCTTCTCCCCTCATGGATAGATGTACAGCTAAGAAAGTTCGGTTAGTAACTTTTGGGAGGAGGATACTGCATTTTTCAAAGACAGACACTGATGTTACAGACATACAGAGATTAAAAAAAAAAAACTTACCTCCTCAAAAGTCATAGACCAACTACCGTTTTCAATCATAGGTACAAAGACAATTGAAAAAAACAAAAGAATATCCAATGAAATTGAACACCTACTAAAATATTTATGAAATGGCAATAACAAAAACAGACACTTCTTAATGCTCTTTTGCTTTTCCTTTGAGTGTCATATAACTCTAAGTTCTCTCGGTGACTGCAAACATTCAGTGGAACAAAGTATACTTGAGGCAGCCAGTGGGCAAGTCTCAACTCAGGAAGACTCATATCCTAAAACTCCTCCCTCTCCACAATGCTGCTTAGTTTGCATGAACGACTAAAATGCCGTATGTGGAACTATTAGCAACTACGGTGAGTTGTTGATACTGTGTTGTCAAAGCTGGGTGGAAGGAACTTCCTTATATGATAAGGTCAGAAATCTTGCAAAATAGTTCATCTTCAGACAAAAGAAGGAAATTGCTGGGCAGGGTAATGCAAAAGAAAAATGAATCCCAGATCTCACTTGTACCTAGGGGCTGAAGTCTGGGTGAAGCAGTTCAAGGGATTGTGAACGTCATTTATTCCAAAATGAGAAGCCATAAAAATGTGAACTGGTAATTAAAAGTAAACTAAGTTTTAAAGGAAAAAATGACAAGGAGGGAGGCAGCTTTATAAACCCTAGCTCAATATTTTGGGTGTTGTCTGCTGCTATGATGAATTTTTGGCATGTGTTTTTAAAGACTTTTAAGGGTCAGGAGAAAATGTTTTCCTAAAAGACGCAGTGCAAATGTATTAGCAACAACACACTCAACTCTCACATATTTTCTTCTGGATACCTCTTTTAAAAGAGTTGATAACTTTCATATTCAAGTTTTCAAATGCCTACAGATAAAACGTTTAAATATCCATGTTGTCCGTAAGTGAAGATATGAGAAAAAAAAATGAATATTTAAAACTTTTGTGCTTTCCTCCTTTACCCATCACATCCAATTTTAACTTTCTACTGGAAATTTTCAAAATTTTAAATGTCAAACTAAAAACAAAATCTTGTCAGTAATAAATGACAGCTGGCCAAACAGACTGCATTTCTTTCAGCAGTTGAAAAACTATCTTAGATTATACTCTTACACAGGGGTCAGCAAACTTCTAGTGTAAATTGCCAGACAGTAAATATATTAGGCTTTGCAGGTTGCATAGTCTGTGCTGAAATTTCTCAACTCTACCAGTGTCATACAAAAGCAGCCATACACAATAAATCAATAAATAGGTGTGGCTGTTTCAATAAAACTTGGTTTACAAAAACTGGCAGTGAGCTAGATTTGGCCTATAAACCACAGTTTGCAGATCCCTGGTCTATAACACAAATCAAATTTTCAAAAAGTAAATGCATTCTAAACGATACAGAAACATATTAGTGTCAGGTAATTTTCTTTCTTTTTTTTTTTTTTGAGACGGAGTTTCCCTCTTGTTACCCAGGCTGGAGTGCAATGGCGCGATCTCGGCTCACCGCAACCTCCGCCTCCTGGGGTCAAGCAATTCTCCTGCCTCAGCCTCCCGAGTAGCTGGGACTACAGGCACGTGCCACCATGCCCAGCTAATTTTTGTATTTTTAGTAGAGACGGGGTTTCACCATGTTGACCAGGATGGTCTCGATCTCTTGACCTCGTGATCCACCCGCCT
>PVKV010003287.1:0-54041 GCA_004027835.1 Alouatta palliata
AGCAATTCTCCTGCCTCAGCCTCCCGAGTAGCTGGGACTACAGGCACGCGCCACCATGCCCAGCTAATTTTTGTATTTTTAGTAGAGACGGGGTTTCACCATGTTGACCAGGATGGTCTCGATCTCTTGACCTCGTGATCCACCCGCCTCGGCCTCCCAAAGTGCTGGGATTACAGGCGTGAGCCACCGCGCCCGGCCTGGATTAGTGCTTTTATAAGATATCCCAGAGACATCTCTAGATCTCTCTCCACCATGTGAGGATATGACAAGAAGATGAGAAGACGGTCATTTGCAAGCCAGGAAGTGGTTGTTCATCCACAGATAGAGGTGCCTTGATCTTGGACTTCCCAGCCTCCAGAACTATGAGAAATAAATGTTTGTTGTTTAAGCCACCTAGTCTATGGTATTTAGTCATAGCAGTTCAAGCTGACTAACACACCAATGGCGTACTTTGCATCTATGATTTCATTGCTTCTCATGGTTCCTTCATTTGCCTCACTCTATTTATCCTTAAAAGTTCTGCTGAGAGCTGGGGTGTGCCTGTGTCTCATTTGGGAGACTAAGGTGGGGAGGACTGCTTGAGGCCAGGAGTTCAAGGCTGTTGTATGCTTCATACCTGTAAACAGCCACTGTACCCCAGCCTGGGCAACACAGCAAGACCTCATCTCTAAAAAAAAAAAAAAAAAAAAAAAAAGTGTAGAGGAAGCCTCAACTCCTTCACAGTTTTTCTTAACCTGATCTGTGTGGGGTCATTTCTATACACTCCCATAGCACCTTGTATTGGCTGACCTTGCTCACAGGATTTATCGCAATTCAGTAAAACTCAACAAGTATTGAATGAATGCCAATGAGATATGGTCCTAGGCACTTAGGAATCATTAGTGAACAAATCAAAGATGCCTATCCTTCTAAGGAAAGACAGATCACAAACTATAATACATAAATAAATGTTGTAGTATGTTATACCGGTAAGTGCTATGGAAAAAGAAAACATAGAGTGGGTTACAGGGAATGGGATGGACTGAAGCACAGACGAGATTCAGGTTGCAGTCTAAAACAGGGTGGCCATGGTAGGCTTCAGTGAGAACATGAGATTTCATCAAAATCTTGGTGGAGGTGAGGAAGTTAACTCTGCAGATCCTGGAGGAGGAGGATTCCAGGCAGAGGGAAGAGCTAAACAAAGATCCCTCCAGCAGGAGCATGATGATGAGACTGAGAAACTGCCAGGAGACCAGTGAGTCTGAAGCAAAGTGCACCAGAAGCGAGGAAGAGAGGGAGATAAGTGAAGCAGGAAGCATTAATTTTCTTGGGCCTGCAGCCATTACAAAGACTTTGGCTTCTACTCTGAGCAAAATGGGGAGCTGGGAGAGCTGGGTTTTGAGTAGAGGAGAGACATGATCTGACTTAGTTTTGTAAAATTTGCTCTGGCCACTATGTTGAGAATAGAATTGTAGTGAGGCCAAGACAGAAGGAGAAAAACCTGTCAAGAGGTAATTATAGGTGAGAGATGATGATGCCTCAGGCCAGAATAGCAGCAGTAAAGGAAAGCAGATTCTCTATATAGAAACTTGGTAGATTAGACGTGGGGTGTAAGAGAGAGAGAAGCCAAGGATGACTCCTGGGATTTTGATGTAAGCAACTACTACAATGGAGTTATCATGAACTAAGCAGGGAGACCATGAAAGAAACAAGTTAAGATGCAAAGAGCAGGAATTCAGAAAAGAATATAAACCTGGTTATTTTCTGAAAAGTTTCCATTGACACGTTCTAGTCAGACAGAGCAAACACAAGGCGAATGGGCATAGTAGTTTGAAAGAAAATCTGGGATTCAGCAGAGAGGAACATTTTAGAAATGTTGCATTTCTCACTCTCAATACTTGATGTCACAGACAGTATTTTGAGAAAAAACACAGAAATCAATGTCTCTGAGTTGAAAAGTGATTCTGAAGAATTAGACTCCTGTCATGAAAAAGTCCTAGAAATATCTGAAATAATATGTTTACAGATTTGTTTACATTTGACTTTGTGTCTATGGCACAATAATGAAATATGATTTTAAAAATCTGTCTAAATAAGTCTAATATTTTTTCAACAAATATAAAATAATTTGGGATAAATCATTGTGTCAGTTTAATTGGAAATTTTTATTGGTGATATAAAAAATGACATTTTAATCAGATACAATGAAATATGATAGTAATATTCAATATTAATCGTTTACAATGTGCCAGGGACAGTGCAAGGTGATACGTTTAGATCTTTTCATTTCATCCTCACAACAATCCTATGAAATAGTTACCATTATTTTCCTCTTTTTTAGCAAAAGCTCAAAATAGCAAGGAAAATTTATACCTTCCGTATGTCCCATACGATTTTCATACTTTGCAATTTTTTTCTTGGAAAAAGGTCATCAGCCTCTTATTTAATAATTTCTTACCTTTAGGAATTTTAAGAACAAAATCTTTAGCACAAGCCTTTCATACCTGCTTCGTATGTTATCCCAAGGGCAGCCTATATCTCTGTTTCATGTAGTCCTCAAATTCTAGTTTCCTGTGTCTTGTGTTTAGAATGCTAAGTTTGGTTCCCTCTGTTAAGGTCAAAAGTCAGGCATAGAAGGAGGAATCGGGGCTAAGAGGATTGGGACACTTAAAATCTAATGGGTTAGACAAATACCTGAATGCGTCATATAATTCATAACACATGCCAGGTGCTCGGCCTCTGTGTGTGCAGCAAGCTCTGACAAGGAAAGGACAACTTAGGACAAGCCCGAAGGAAAAGAGAGGGTGTTTTTTAAACTCCTTTGGCTTTATCATATACTGTGGAAATTCCAGTAAGCATTCTTGGGCTGCAGCAAGCTACTTAGGGAGTGTTTGGTTATAACGCTTTCACATCTTGTATCACTTAGGCCACAAGAGTATGCAGTTATTTGTTTAATCTTGGACTACCGCTGATAGACTAGGTTATATAAAAGTCCTGAAAATGATTCAGTTGCAGCTTCCTGGAAAATGTACAAGAAACTCTGACACATAATGACAAAAGCATAGGCTCAAAACCACAGTTATGAAAAATATTTAGGACTGTGCCATGGAAAGATATTAGTAACACTTACAGAGTATCAGACAGTAACATATTAGACAATAACATCTGCAGATTCAGTCCATGAATTTGCACTGCAAAATCGTACTGGAGGAAGAGGACAAAAAGAATGTAGTTCATCCTGGAACAAGCCCAGTTAAGGAGATTATAGACTTTGATTAAGAAATTATATCGTCAAGAGCCAGGACTGCAAGCACAACAAATTCTAGCAAATTCAATTCCATTTCACTCTTTATGACACTCATTCATAATTTGAGAATATAGGTACTAAGGGGCCTCTTATCTTAAAAGGATCTTAGAACTGTAGATGTATCTGCTCCAACTCATGGATTAGAATGGAACAGACATTTTTCCTGATCTATAAATGTAAAACCCTAATGATATGAAAATCTGCTTGTGCAGAGGAGGCATAGGCATATGTGTCTTCCTGTAAGTTCTGTTGGCAAGAAGATATTCCTGGAAGAAAAAACAAACATGTACAATAAATCATTGTCATTTCTGACAGGACTTTTTTTAAAAAGTATGTCAAATAGTTAAGAATTTAGTTAATAGGAAGAGATTCCTTGCTAAGAAAAGTTTACACAGAAAAAGACACTAGCAATCATGACACTGAATTTTTTAAGTGTTCTTATTCTCATTTGCTGCCCAGGGATGTACACAGATAAAAAGATTTATTCTCAGTTCTGGAGATCTATGGTACAGCATGGTGACTACAGTTAAGAATAATGTGTTATGTACTTGAAAACTGCTAAGAGAGTACATCTTAAATGTTCTCACCAAAAAAAAAAGGATAAGTATACAAGGTGATGGATATGTTAATTAGCTTGATTTAATCATTCCATAATGTTTACATATATTAAAACATCACATTGTATGTACTATAAATATATACAATTTTTTTATTAAATTTTTTTCTTTTCATAGACAAGGCCTCAATCTGTCATTCAGGCTGGAGTACAGTGGCATGATCATAGTTCACTGCAGCCTCTAACTCCTGGGCTAAAACGATCCTTCCACCTCAGCCTCCCGAGTAGTTGGGACTATAGGGGCGTGCCACCATGCCTAGTTAATGTTATTTTATTTTTTGTAGAGACAGGGTCTTATGTTGCCCAGGCTGGTCTCGAACTCCTAGCCTCAATTGATCCTCCTGCTTCAAGCTCCCAAAGTGCTGGGATTACAGGCATGAGCCACCATGCCTTGATATATGTGTATTTTTTATTTGTTAACTATACTTTAATAAACTGGGGGGAAATCCTGAAAAGAGACATATGAAGAGACATACTTCTTCACAGTCTTATTGTCTAAGGAAACAAACTTAAAGTTGCAAATAAAGAAAAACAACAAACAAAAAAAGATGAATTTTCCCCTTCCCTATTATATGTACACACCCAGACAAGCAACCAGTTTCTAAATCCTTGCAGAAGTGGCAAGGGTGGGGAGAGAATAAAAGTCTTGATGGGAGAAGATTCTGAAAATAGAGCCCTTCTTTGGATGTTACTCAAGTAAACGTGCTGTGGTAAAAAAGAAAACTTGAGAACCACTGATTAAGTATCTGAACATACAAGTCAGATACTCTGATAAGGTTAGTTTTAGAAACACAGTAACTCACAGTAACTACTAACCATGTTATGACAACCTTTTACTATGCAGAGATGGGACACTCTTTGGGACATGATTTGAACCACTGTATCCTGTACCTGAGTTTAGGTAGTAACAATTCCTGTTAGGGCATGAGTCTTCTGTGTTCTGTTTTCCAGTATTACCAAGACAACCCTCATGACTGAACCACAGCTAACACAGAGAACAGAAGCGCTTTATCAAGATGCATATAAACTTCAGCTTTAGAATTTGTAGAATTACTGGTATCTTTTTTTTTTGCTTACATATTGAAAGAAATGTCACTATTCTTAACAAGAACTGTTTGCTTGTGCTTCTAAAAATACATCCTATGATAAACTGTATTTTACTTTATCCCAGTAAAGCACCAGTTTTTAAGCCCCAAAAGACATTTGCTGCAGACATTTTCTTTGCTTTCTTTAAGCATCAGGTAGCATGGGCATAAAATCTGAAGGGAAAGAAGCAAGAACCCAATAAATCAGTTTAAAAGGCATGAGAATCCCTATCATTTTGCATTATTACTACTAATGCTTTAGACATTTGACTATTAACACTCACTAGTATGAAAGTAGTACAGTCAAAAATGCAGAATTTAGACAGAAGTACAAAAAAGTAATCTTGTTATTCTCGCAAAGTTAAATGTCTCCACCTTCTCAGGGTTGCTAATGCTGTTTTCCCATGGCCTGCTGGAAAATACCACTATTTTCTTTGGGTTCTTTCCAGTTGCTTTATTAAGAGGGCAAGATAGAGGAAGAGAAGACTGTTGTAAATCACTTAATTATGGAAAGACCAGGAGTGCTGACTTCAATATGCTTTTGTTTCATCTACATAAATTCTCATGAATATAATTGTGAAGGAGGAAGGATGGTCAGAAAATGTAGCACTGGTGATTTGCCGATTGTTCCACCATAACAATTCTCAAATATTTTTATCCTATAATCTCACCTTTATACCTTAAACCACTGTTTCTAAACTGTGTAAAGAAGGACCAATTTTTTTAAATTTCCAATCTATTACAGACCAATGCCTTTGTAAAATACAGTAAAAATGAATTACTAGAAAAGTAAAATGTTTAAAGCCAAGAATACAAAATATAAGCCCAAAAAGTTTATATTCTTGATTTCAATAGATATAAAATATTCTATCAAATTACTATTCAAGTTTATGAATGCTTACTCTCAATGCCTGTACTTATCTTGCTGCAGATAATAACAAGCTATCCCTAACTACAGTTTGACAATTAGTCACACGTAGATACACAAAGAACACGTACACATCACAGATGCACACACACACAGACATATCAAATAAAGTAGAGCTAAATTTCTATCCACTTAAAAAATAGTTTAAATTTACATTATGACATTGCATAGTTTTTAAAAACACTTCATACAAAAAAAGCTGATGAGAAAACAGCAGTCTCCTCCCCCATCTCTCCCTATCTTCTAGTGCCCACTCAGAGAGGCAGCTATCTAATAACCAAACCTGTCAGAAAAGCAATAGATGTCACTCATCCACCTTCCAACCTGACCTTCCTCTTGGAGCTCTCTTACCTCCTTCTCAATCCCAAATTGTTGTTTCTGAGACTGTTGCACAGATGTCCTCAGCATTCTTTTTGTTCCCTTCTATACAAAGACTCCTTTTGAAATAGGTTGTATTTTTGTTCAAAATATTTGCTATTCCCGCATTGGGGTGGATTCTACTTCTCCATCCCATTTATATGAGTCTTGGCGTGACTTGCGATGTCCACCTTATCTCTAAGGTCACTCAGAAGTGACCAGGTGATTTGCATTAGCTAGTGATACATCAATTATCAATTCCAGGTGAAAGCTTAAAAGACAGACTTACCATGGCTGTCTTCTCCCTCTGTTATAAGACTAGCAATGTCTCAGAAAGAGAATGCTCCATTAGCCTGCATCCTGTAAACCTATGATGTAAACCATGGAGAGTTTGGTGTCATTTGTTACTGCACCATAGCCTAAGCCAACAGATATATCCTTGTTCCTGGCTCTTTTTTGTATTACTGCCTCATTTGGTATTCTAGTAGCTTCCTGAGAAAGTATTCACAACAGGCAAAGACGTAGTTGTCTGAAAACAACAGAATACTGGCTTTGGTATAATTTTCTCTCAGAATTAGAAAGCACTGATACATTATTTTCCAGCTTCAATGACGCTGTTGAGAAGTCCAGGGCCAATCTTACTCTTAGTCCTTTGTATGTAACCCTCAATCCATACCTACAAGGTTTCATGTGTGTTTTTTTTTTTAAATAACCGTTATTCCAGATTCCAGAATTTCATGTCATGGGGCCTTTTCAAGAGATTTAAATATCTTTTTCAATCTTAATGTTCATGTGTTTCTAATCTAGGAAAGCATCTCCTAGCATTTTTCTCCTTAAGATCATCTTCTCGTCCTTTTTCAAAAAGATAATTTAGCTTTTTCAAAGTTATACATGTTCATAGTTTGAAGAGTCAACAGCCCTCTCACTGAATATTTACCCTTCCCCAGAGACAGCCACTGTAAATTCTTTTTGCTGATTCTTTGGAATTGACTACCAGATATCTAAATAAAATGTTTTAATTGTGGCAATGTGATATCACTGCTTTAGACATTACTTATTGACTTCATTATGGAAATAAGAGGTCTCCTCCCTCTCTGCATGCCCAACACATACATATACCTTTCACTGCATATCATTATTTTAGTTAGATTAATAATCAGTATTTATATTGTTAGAACCTTGTATTTTAGTCAGATTTGAGTCATATATAAACTATGACTACTTTTCTTCTACACAACTCTGTTTTCCTTGGAGTTAATAACTGTATTGTTCTTTTCATTTACTTAGTTTTCTAAGAATATATCACTAATGCAAAACTCTCTACCAGTTGTTCAAATCTCATCTCAATACATTCAAACACATGATTTTCTGTTTGGTTGGTTAGATGGTTTGCTGACTTATCTCTTTCATGCAGCATACTTTCTTGTAAGTGTAAGAGGTTTTATACTTTTCTTTTTTCTTTCTTTCTTTTTTTTTTTTTAAGACAGAGTCTCCCTCTGTCACACAGGCTGGAGTGCAGTGGCGCCATCTCGGCTCACTGCAATTTCCACCTCCTAGGTTCAAGCAATTCTCCTGCCTCAGCCTCCCAAGTAGCTGGGATTTTCCAGTCATATTTAAGAAGGCACTAAAATGACAGAGGAAAGCTCTATGTACATCACAGAACTTGGATATATTTTAGTGAGCAATTTTTTAGCAGCCCATATCTTTTAAATGTTTAGCTAAATGATAGCCTCCAATTCCTTCTGCAGGCACTTAGGTATCAGCTTCCTCTACTCTGCCAACTCAGTTACCTTTCTTCCATCTACTTTTCATCATCCAAACATATGCTGAGTTCTCTCAATTTCTATTATCTTCTTTCCTGCCCTTTTTGTCCTTAGAAGGTTGTATTAGTTTTTTATTGCTGCTGTAACAAATTACCACAAACTTAATGGCTTAAAACAACACAAATTTATCATCTTACAGTTATGGAGGGCTGAAGTTCAAAGGTCTCGGTGAGCTAAAATCAAGGTGTCAGCAGGGCTGCATTCCTCCTGAAAATTCTGGGGGAGAATCTGTTTCGTTGACATTTCTAGCTCCTAGAGGTTGCCTGCATCCTTTGGCTCATGGCCTCATCTTCCTTCTTCAAAGCCAGCAGCGAAGCAAATTCCAACTCTTCTTCCTTCCTCTTTCCTTATAAGGATCTTTGTAATCACATTGGGCCCACCCAAATACTCCAGATTAATCTCCTCATCTCAAACTCCTTCACTTACTCAAATCTGCAAAGTCCCTTCTGCCATGAGAGAAAATCCATTCATAGGTTCCAAGAATCGGGACATGGGCATCCTGGAGAAGAGGACATTATTCTACATAAGGTTTTACATTTTTCTTTTCTTTTTTTTTAAACAGAGTCTCACTCTGTCACCCAGGCTGGAGTGTAGTGGCGCTATCTTGGCTCACTGCAACCTTTGCCTCCTGGGTTCAAGCGATTCTCCTGCCTTAGCCTCCCAAGTAGCTGGGATTACAGGTGTGCACCACCACGCCTGGCTAATTTTTGTATTTTTAGTAGAGATGGGGTTTCAGCATGTTGGCCAGGCTAGTCTCAAACTCCTGACCTCAGGTGATCCGCCCACCTCAGCCTCCCAAAGTACTGGGATTATAGGTGCAAGAAAGGTTTTTTTTTTAAGGAAATGAATATGACAAGAATATGAAATGTGCAGGTTACTTAGTAACCTGGTGCTACCTGTGATCTAGTAGAGAAGGATCACAGATGGGAATAGGAAGGCAACATTATATATGAACAAAAAGGCTAAACTTAGAACTGGAAGTTCTAAATTCAGACCCCAATTCTCAAACTTACCAGTTTGATCTTGTGGAAGTCAGTTAGGTAACTTGGTTCTATAGCTGAGGAACCTGAAACCCAAAGAAGTTATCTAAATTTAAATTAGTACATATATGTAAAAGATCCTAGGAAGACATCCATCACACAGCAGTTGAATGTCAGTTGTAGCTGAAGCAGACAGCGGCACTAATTAAAAACTTAGCATTTTGGCATTGGCAGTGATACCATAACATGAAAACCCAACAGCTAGAAGGCAGACTGAAAGAAAATCATCTTTTCCATGTCTAAAAAGGTAGGCTAGCCTAGCCACAAGAAAATTCACCTTAATACCTAAATATAATTGCAGATAGACTATAGAAATATCACTTATGTTCATTCAAATTTTTTTTACCAAGTCCTGATGGAACATCCAAAAAAATTTTACCCAACTCCTCCAACATGCCAAACACCATGCTAGGTATTAAGGATATAGCAATGAATGAGGCAGACACAATCTCTGTCTTCACAGAGATTAATCTAGCAGGATGGAGTCTCGCTCTGTCACCCAGACTGGAGTGCAGTGTGGCGTGATCTTGGCTCACTGCAACCTCTGCCTCCCAGGTAAAGTGATTCTCCTGTCTCAGCCTCCTGAGTAGCTAGGATTACAGGCATGTGCCACCACGCCCAGCTAATTTTTGTATTTTTAGTGGAGTATTTTTGCATTTTTAGCCTGACCTCGTGATCTGCCAGCCTCGGCCTCCCAAAGTCCTGGAATTACAGGCATGAGCCAGTAAGCCAGGCCTATTTTGCTTTCTTTTCAAGGACACAGTGTAACGCAATGGTTGAGTTCAGGCTCTAAAACCTGTCAAAATGTGCCTGGGTTCACATTTCTGACTCTTGACACTCACTAGCTGTAAGAACCACAGACACATGTCTTCTCAGGCTTTAGTTTACTCATCTGTAAAATGTTACTAATATTAATATTTCCCCACTAGGTTGTTGTATCAAATTATGTAATACATCCAAAGGTGTTTAGAACAATGCTAGCACAAAGTAAGCACTCAATAAATCTGTGCTTGCTACTGTTACTGGTTTTAGTTGCCAGCCACTGGCCCTTTTGCAATTTCTAAGATAATAAGAGACCACCTGACTTTGTTTACACGGCATTGCTTTCAGCTGCAGGGAAGATGGAGCATGCAGCAGTGCTAGTAACTTACCATTTGGCCCTTGAAATGCTAATTACGAGCCACCAGAATCTTGCTGATCAGTTCTCCGGTTCTGACTCTGTGACAAGGGAGACCAGAAAGCTTCAAAGAGGTCTTCGGCTCTTTCAGTTACAAGGAATCCAGACAGAGTGTAGCCACGTAGAAATCGGGCACAAGAAGACGATAACTTGGTGGAGCCACCATGATTCAGGCTGCAATACAGAAGCTCAATATTTATAGATGCACCTACAGGTGATCAGTCTAAGAAAGACCTGCTTATGCTAATCTAGGAGATTACATCCAAAATTTCAATTGCATTCATTCAACAAATATTTGAGTGCCAGCTGTGTACCAAGCACTCTTCTAGATGTTAAGGATACAGCAATGAAAAAAAAAGGAACAAAAGTCCCTGCCCTTGAGGATGCAGACAATAAACACAATAAATAAGTTAATATATAGCACAGAGAAAGTGATAGGTGCTATGGAGAAAAACATAGTAGTAAAGGAAAATAGGGAGAGCCAAAAGAGCAAAGAGATGAGTTGCTGGGTGATCAATGTCCACTGGAGTAGTAAAGAAAGGCCTCGGCCAGGCACCATGGTTCACGCCTGTAATCCTAGCACTTTGGGAGGCCCAGGTGGGTGGATCACGAGGTCAGGAATTCGAGACCAGCCCAGCCAATATGGCAAAACCCAATCTCTACTAAAAATACAAAAATTAGCCGGGCGTGGTGGTGCATGACTGTAGTCCCAGCTACTCGGGAGGCTGAGGGAGGAGAATCTCCTGAACCCAGGAGGCAGAGTTGCAGTGAGCCGAGATCGCGCCACTGCATTCCAGCCTGGGCAACAGAGCAAGACTCCGCCTCAAAAAGAAAAAAAAAAAAAAGCCTCACATAAATGGGGACATTTGAGCAAAGACCTGAGGAGTCGAGGAAGACGTGGATATCTGGAAGGAGCATTCAGAGTAGAGGCAACAGCAAGGGCAAAGTTTCTTACGAGAGAGTGTGTTCAAAGCATTTGAGAAAGAGCAAGGAGGCTGCCAATGTGACTAAACAGAGAATGGTAGGGGAATAACAGCAGGAAGTAAGACCAGAGAGGTAAGGGAGGTGTGCAGAGACTAACTGTAAAAATCTTGGCTTTTACTCTGAGTGAGATAGGGAACTTGTAGAAAGTTTTGAACAGTCTTGATATGATCTGCTCCGTATTTTAAAGGTATCACTCTGGCTGCTGTGTTGAGACTAGAATGAATGTGAAGGGTAGCTCATACAAAATTCTAGTCAATGATGACAGTAGTTTGAACCAAGCTGTTATCAGTGGAGGTGGGGAGAGTGGTCATATGTTTTGTAGAACCAGCAAAAGGCTTTGATGACAAACTGAATGTGGGATAGAAAAGAATTGGTGAATTGGCCTCAGCAATCGAACAATGGAGTTGCCAGTAACTGAGATAAAGAAGATTGTAAGTAGACAAATTTTTTAGGGGAAGGGGTATGCCGAAAACCCCGAGTTTTGTTTTGGATATGATGAAATGAAAAGGTCTATTAAATGTACAAGTAAAGATGCTGAGGTACTTGCAATACAAGTTTGGATTTAAGACTTGGGAGTTGTGAGCACATTTATATTTAAAGACCTAAGACTGAATGACAGCACTTTAGGAAAGCGGGTAGGAACAGAAGAAAAAAAGTCCAAGGCAAGGGCCTGGGATACTCCTACATAAAAGGTCAGTGAGCAAGAGTTTGTGAGCAGTGACCAGTAACATAGGACTAAAACCAGGAGACTGAAATGTCCTATAAACTAAGTGGAGAAAGTGTTACAGGGAGGAGGAAGTAATCAACTATGCCAAATGCTAATAGGTCAAGGATGGACACAGAGAACAGGCCATTGGATTAATTAACAAAGTAACAAAGTAATTGGAGAGCAATTTCAGTGGAATGCTGGGGGCAAGAGGTAGCTGAAATAGTTTTAATAGAAAACAGGAGAAAAGGAATTGGAGCAGTGAATATAGAACTCTTTTAAGGATTTTACTGTAAAGGAGAACAAAAAAAAATGGGACAACAGCTGGAAAGGAAGTAAAAGCCAAAACTTTGTTTTTCTGGTTTTTTAAATCAATTTTAAGATACAGTATATTAATTTGCATGGGGGAAATGTAACTGGTAAACGGATCAGGAATAGTTGTGAATAGATTAATGCTTTCTTTTCTATCTGGAGAGTCAAATTAAAATAACAGCTGGGTGTGGCAGGCTCATGCCTGTAATCATAACACTTGGGAGGCAAAGGTGGGAGGACTGCTTGAGCCCAGGTGTTTAAGACCAGCCTGGGCAACACAGGGAGACTCTGTCTCTACAAAAAATACATTTAAAAATATTAGCTGGGCATGATGGTGTGTGCCTGTCATCCCAGCTACTTGTATCACTCTGGCTGCTGTGTTGATCACACCAGTGCACTCCAGCCTGAGCAAGAGAGTGAGATTTTGTCTCAAAAATAATAAACAAATAAATAATAAAACTACAAGATTACTTAGGGAGCATTGATAACAGCTCCTTTCACATTGATTTCAACTGTGAAAAGTCTCAGCTTCCCTATCTTCTCAGCAGGGGAAGAATTTCTGAGTAGATCTGATGCTTGAATCAGCAGGGTGGGGTACACTCCCTTGACCAGTGATGGAGAAACTGTTACCATTCATTCACTCTTTCATTCAACAGACACTACTGAGCACCTACTATCAGATGACAGTTACTAGGATACAAGTGCAACGAAACAAAACTTAGACTTTAGAGAGTTCACAGTTCAATAAAGAATATGTGTAAGTATACATGAAATGAATAAGTATAGTTATAAGAGTTAAGAGAGGTATATGAATATAAGAGACAAAAATGAATTAAGTGATTAACTATTCAGTAATGGGGACATTTGGGTCACTCACATTTTTTTGGTCATTATAACTAGACAGCTACTGAGAATTTCAACAAATTCCTCACCCAGAAGTATTTACTGATATCTATTATATTAAGACTGTAGGAAATCTTACCAAATAAGACAGAAACCCATAATATATCTCCCTCCTTGTTTTAACTGAAAGAATAATCAAGAAAATAAATCTTTTTTTTTTTTTTTTTTTTCAGTAGAGACGGGTTTCTTCATGTTGGTCAGGCTGATCTTGAACTCCTCACCTCAGGTGATCCACCCACCTCAGCCTCCCAAAGTGCTGGAATTACAGGTGTGAGCCACCACACCCAGCCAAGAAAATAAATCTTAACAGTGTAAAACACCTGAGGCTGAAGAAGGAGCGTTATAAATTCATTTATATATATATAGCACTTATTATGTCAGGACAAGATTCCAAGTGTTTGAGATATATCAGTGAGCAAAAACAAGAATACTGCTTTTTAGAACCTGTATTTTAGCAGGGGAAACAGTCAACAATAAACATAAAAAGTAGTAAAATAGATTGTATGTTTGAAGGTAATAGGTCTGATAGAAAAAAAGAATTAACAGGGTAAGGGGATTTTGGAAAACTGGGTTGTGTAGGGGGGTGGTTGAGGTGCAAGTTGCAAGTTTAAGTAGTGTAGTTAAGGTCTCAGTGAGGTAACATTTTGGCAAAGATTTGAAGGAGGTGAGGGGGTTACCTCTCTGTATATTTGGAAAAAGCATTTTAAGCACTGGAAAAGCCCCAAGGCGCCAAGGAAGTGTGGCTGGTGCTCAGCAAGGAAATAAGTAGGGAAATGTCTTAAGAAGCGATTGCAGTAATCCAGGCAAGAGCTGAAGTTATTAGGCTCACTTGTAATGGTAGTATATAGTCAGTTTGGGGATATATTATTTTAAAGGTACAGTCAATAAAATTTCCTGATAGATGTGGAGAAAGGAAGACACTAATATCATGCCAAGATTTTTAACCTCGACAATTAAGATGAAAAGCGCTGCAGGTGCGGACATGAGGGAGACAATCAGGTCCCTGTGGACACACTGAGTTTGAGATGTCTAGTAGACATCTACAGCACCTCAGATCCTCTTGGCCTCACTCACCTGTGGGGCCTTTGGCCTTTTATTCTGCCCCCCTTGCCACTGGCCAACCAAACTTAGGCAGAAACTACCTGGCAGCATTTTGCCTCCTGCTTAGGTCATGCATCACACAAGTGTCTGCTTGGTGCCCCCATAAAATTAAAGTGTGTGTGTGTGTGTGTGTGTGTGTGTGTGTGTGTGTGTGTGTTGGGGCAGGAGGAGACAGTAGTGTTAGCAAGCCTTTGACTGAATCCTGACCTCCTACTCCGATTCACTGCTTTTCCCTACCCTCATTTCCTTGGAATTATACTCCCTAATAAAATAATAGTACAGAAGCTTTTGCCCCAGGTTGTGCTTTCTGGGAGAATAGAGGCTAAGACAACATCCAAGTGGAGATAAGAATACACAGGATTTTAAATGAGTATGGAGTTTGGGAAAGTGATTTGGGGAGACGATGTAATTTTGAGAGTTGTCAATCCAGACATAGTAGTTATAATCAGGAGAGTGCATGACGGCACAAAAGAGTGAGCAAACAGAAATGTCAGAAAGTAGAGAGGTTGCAAATGTTAGAACATTTGTGAGGAAAGACAATCTGTTTTGTTCATAATTTACCCAGCTGTAGAAGAATGCCTGGCACAAAGTAGGTGCTCCACAGATACTTTTAGAATAAATGAAATAGTCACCATGGTCTTGGGGTTAGGTAGGAAAGCAAATCACAGGAGGTGATGAACTAGGGTAGGCAGGGTTCATGGCACTTGAGTTCATAGTGAGAGTAAAAATTATATTCAACAGCAGAAACGAGCAAAAAATAACAGGAAAAGGAAGTTGTGATTATAGAAAAGCTCTCAAATATCATTTTATCTTTGAAGCCTTTTATAATCATCTTATGGGACCTTTTCCCTATTCTGGACCTCTTCCAAGATACTTTTCTTATACTCTATCTAGTTGCATCCATGTGCGCTCCTCTACTTTCATCTCCCTGATATTGACCACATTTTGCAATTGGAAAACTGAGTCAAAAATGGGGGTCACCTGTAGTCTCAGCTACTCAGGAGGCTGAGGGCAAGAGAGTTGCTTGAGCCCGGGAGTGCAAGGCTGTTACATGAAATGTCTGCCCCTGTGCACAGGCACTGCACTTCAGCCTGAGCAACACAGTGAGAGCCTAATCCCAAAAAAAAATTTCTTTTACAATGGAGTGGCTTCCAAATCCCAGGGACAAAACTTGGATGCTGAAAGTAGAAATGTCAGAAAGTAGAGAGGCTGAAAATGCTAGAGTATACCCAAGAGAGATATGTCAAAGTAGAGAGGTTGAAAATCTAGAGTATACCCAAAATGTTAGTAGTAAAATAACTTGCACTGGAATGAATGAATAAAGTTAGGTGGAAAGAGAGGCCATTAGAGCAGAAGTCAAGAAGAATTCATGTTTTAATAACTGTTTGAGGCCCACTGTTTGAGGTCTGATAATAACTGTTTGAGGTCTGACAGTAAGGCCCAAGTGAATATTGGAAGCGGGCCTTCCACTTAGGAAGTTAGCAAAATAATAGGGTCTGAATGAAGGTTAGTGTGTATAAAAAGGAAGAATGAATATGAGGACATTTTAAAATAAAAACTCACTGGCTGGGCGTGTTGGCTTACGCCTGTAATCCCGGCTCTCTGGGAGGCCGAGGCAGGTGGATCACAAGGTCAGGAGTTCGAGATCAGCCTGGCCAATATGGTGAAACCCCATCTCTACTAAAAATACAATTAGTTGGGCATGGTGGCGTGCGCCTGTAATCCCAGTTACTTGGGAGGCCGAGGCAGGAGAATTGTTTGAACCTGGGAGCAGAGGTTGCAGTGAGCTGAGATCACGCCACTGAACGCCAGCCTGGGCGACAGAGCAAAACTCCATCTCTAAATAAATAAATAAATAAGTAAAATTAAATAAAAACTCACCATATTTGTGGGTGATAATTATAGGTTATGGGTAAATAATTCCAAAGTTTTGGTATCATGTATATTGCCATGGTAAAAGAGCAGAAAGATAAACTCAATTTTGAAAATGTATTTGACACAAGGCTAAGATAGCCAAGTAAAAGCTAGTAATAGGTAACATTTTTCTTAACATTGTTTCAAGTACAAACATTCTTCCAAGTATACTTCACATGTATTATGTAATCATTACAATAACACTACGAGGTAGGTGCTATTACCACTTTTATTTTACAAATGGGGAAACTGAGGCATAAGAGTGAACGATTTGCCCAAAGTCATTAGCTATGAAGTGGCTGAGCCAGTGCAATGAATTCACCACTGCCCCGGCCTCCTGCAAATTCATATTTTGAAATCTTCACCCTAAATGTGATGCTATTAGGAGGTGAGGCCTTTGGGAAGTAAACCCCTTATGAATGGGATTTGTAACTTAAAAAAGGAAACCCTGAGTGCTCTTGCTCTCTTTCTGCATTGTAAGACAAAGATAAAAGACAGTCATCTACAACCCTGAACAGGGCCTTCACCAGCACCTGACCGTGTTGGCAGTCTGATTTCAGACATCTAGCCTCCAGAGCTATGAGAAATAAACTTCTATTGTTTATAAGCCATCAAAGTCTATATACCACTTTATTACAGCAACCTGAATGCACTGAGAGCCAGGATTTGAACTCAAATGTTAAGAAACTTTGCCCAGGACGACTGAGAAATCCACTATGTATTCGATAAATATTTAACAAGTACTACTCTATTCCAGACATTGTGCTGTTGCTAGGGATGGGAAATGAGAGGAAAAGGTGGTAGTGAACAAGACAGATGTGGTCCCTACCTGCACAATTACATGGACACTAAACACATAATGACAAGAGGTGACGGTGGTTTAGACCAGAATGGGAATGAAAAAAACAGTCATGGGAACAGAGAGAGGTCATAAATCCAATTTTCCAGGGGGCCGACAGATGTAGGTGATTACGCTGTGTGTTGGAGGTGTGCTAGGTGTCTGGCACGAACTGAGTAGATGTTAAGATACCCTTAATTGAACCAGGGACTATGGGAGGAGCGTTTTGAAGAGATTATGATATACTGGTTGAGTCTGAAACGCCTTAAGTCATCCACATGAAAAGTATACCAAAGACAATCTGTTGGAAATACAAATGTAGGGTTCCAGAGCAAGATCTAAGCTTGAGTTACGGATTGAAGAGTCTTTGACAGAGGGTAGTTGATGCTACCTCTGGAAGAGCTACTGGAAGAGCGTAAGACCACCTAGGAAAGTGTACATGGGGAGACTCAGAAAGAGGGCCAGGGTTTAGCTCAGCATGATTCCAATGTATAAGAGGGTAGATACAGAAAAAAAAAAAAAAAAAAAAAAAAAAAAAAAGAGGGTAGATACAGAAGGAGGAACTGGTTGTTAAAGAGCAAACACAGGTAGGGAGGAAATCTGTGACACAGACCAGAGGGAAGAGTATATTTGGAGGAGAGGGTGGTCAATCGTGTCAAATACCGGGATGAGGGCTTGTAAAATGAGAACTGAAAACGATCCGCTTCATTTACAGACATAAGCTTGTCTGTGACAATTCAGAGCCACTTCAGGTGAGCAGTGGGGACACTGAAGCGGGCTGGGGAGTGGGATGTGAGAGACTGTCCATGGGGTAAGAGACACCTGGAGTTGTTGGAGAGCGATTTAGGGAGAAATCTTCTTAAAGAACTGAGAGACTTAAGTATGTTTAAATACCAGTAAGAAAGAGCAGGTAGAGAAGGAAAGGTGGAGAGTAACAGAAGGAAAGGAGACTCGTTAAGGGCAAAGTCCATGAGAAAACAGTAGGGGACCTGGAATACCAAGAAGAACAACTCTTTCATTACAAAAGAAGTGAGTCAGGAGCAGAGTCCGGATTTGAACCATCTCTGATTCCTAAAGACACGTCTCCTTTAGAAAAAGAATGATTAAGATTTGAGGCAGGGAGGGGTGGCTCACGCCTGTAATCCCAGCACTTTGGGAGGCCAAGTCGGGCGGATCACCTGAGGTCAGAAGTTCCAGACCAGCCTGGCCAACATGGTGAAACCCTATCTCCACTAAAAATTCAAAAAGTAGCCGGGCGTGGTGGTGGGTGCCTGTAATCCCAGCTACTTGGGAGACTGAGGCAGGAGAATCACTTGAACCCGGGAGGCGGAGGTTGCAGTGAGTGGAGATAGTAACACTACACTCCAGCCTGGGCGACAAGAGTGAGACTCCGCCTCAAAAAAAAAAAAAAAAAAAAAAAACTTGAAAGCCCAGGGACAGAGAGAGGGCTGCAGAGTTCACTACCAAGGAGAATGGGGACCTAGCGGTGTGGCTTGAGCAATCTCTATGAGAGCAGTTCAGTAGTTTCCAGCCACGGAAGTCCCCCTGCTGGGTTCACGGTGCAGAGGGTGCGAATCCCTGCGGTAGAAAACAGGCTGAGGAAAGAAAGCGACACAGGATGTTGTCTGGAGAAAGGCGGGGAGGTGGGATGGGGCATATGTCCAGTGCTCCGGGCAGGTCTTGGCTCGGAGGCCTCCGAAAGCCGTCGACTTCACCCACCGCCCGGGCAGACACGGCGAGGTGCCACAGTATCCGAGCCAACGTCCCCCGGGAAAGCATGCCCCGCCGGCGGCCGCCAGGTTTCTCCGCGAAGTCTCGGAAAGGAAAACCCGTCCCCACTGGGTCCCACGATGTCCCCGAGCCCCAGGCCCCAGGCCCTTGGACGTTGGCAGAGGCGCAGCAGCCCTTCCTCCCCAGCCTGCACGGCTCCCGCGGTCCGGCCGCGTTCTAGCCCGAGCGGCGCTGCGCCCGCGTGCTATCGGCGTCGGAAAGTTCCCGGGGCTGGAGGCGCTGAAGAGCAGAGCCGGGCAGCCGCAGCCGCCGCCGCCCTCACGCCCGCCGCTCACCGTCGCAGGGGCAGGCCTGCGCGGGGGTTTCCACCAAGTCGCCGACACCCCTTGGGAATTCCCCACTGGGCCACACACAAACCCAGTTTCCTCCTTCAAATTTCCGCCGCCGCCTTTATCGATCCGAACGCGGCGGAGGGGTTTAGACCACCCCTCCCGGCGCTGGGCTCAGCCCGCCTTCGCCTTCCTCTACCGGCGCAACTTCTTCGCCTCGCCCGAAGAAGCCCGAAGGCCTTCGGCAAGTTCCGTCCCCAGCGCGGGGGCGGGGCCGCTCGAGCGCCTCCGGGCCGAGCTCGGCTGTTTCCGTGCGCGGCCGCTGCGCACTCGGCACTGGGCGGCGCTGGCTGGCTCCCTGGCTGCGGCTCCTCAGTCGGCGGCGGCTGCTGCTGCCTGTGGCCCGGGCGGCTGGGAGAAGCGGAGTGTTGGTGAGTGACGCGGCGGAGGTGTAGTTTGACGCGGTGTGTTACGTGGGGGAGAGAATAAAACTCCAGCGAGATCCGGGCCGTGAACGAAAGCAGTGACGGAGGAGCTTGTACCACCGGTAAGAGGAGCAGGAGGAGGAGGCAGGAACCAGAGAGAGCCGGGGGGACGGAGGGGGGACGGGGAGGCGCCGGACACCCGCGCCTGGGGCCTTCCCCTCGCAGGAGGGGCCGCGGTAAAGATGGAGCCTCCGCCCGAGCCCCACAACATCGCCGCCGCTCGCAGCGAACAAAGAATAATGGCGGCGGACTGGAGCCAGCGGCGGCCGGGGCGGCAGCGACTCTGCCTGCAGCCAGCGGCGGCGCTCATGGCGGGGGGCGGCGGGCGGCGGGCGGCGGGCGGCGGGCGGGGTGGGAGCCGGCGGCCGGGGGTGTGTGCGGGCGGCCGGCCGCGGCGAGCTGGCGCCCGCGTTCCCGCCGCCGCCGCCGGGCCGGGCGCGGGGCTGGGAGCCGGGAGCCGGGAGCCGGGAGCCGCGAGCCGCGAGCCGCCAGCCGCCCCGGGGGAGGCCGCCCGCTCGGCCCTGCGTTGCCCCCCGCGCAGCTCGCTCGTCCGGCCCCCGCCGCCCGCCTCGCCCCCGACCCGACCCGACCCGGCCCGGCCTCCGGGGCAGCCGCCGCCTGGGTGCCGGTGGGGGGTGGAGGAGAAAGAAGGCGACAGTTGAGGGCAGAGGAGGTGAAGGTGCCTGCTGCCTTCCCGGTGGCCTCGCCGTCTGCCATACCCGCTTCGCAAGGGGAAGAGCTGCAACGTCTGACCTACTCTTCTCTCCACTATTTGTGCAATAAAGTTCGAAACCCAAGGTTTCCTCTCGTGCTGTATTTTATTCATGCCCTTTCCCTCCCGCTCCCACACCGTTGAGGAAATGCTGCTTTCTGCCCTGTGTTGCTTAGTTGAGAGATGAGGGCTTGTGCCTGGGGGGAATTTTTGACTCCCTCACCCCCTTGCCTTTTTTTTTTTTTTTTTAATCCGGTAGTCATGGAAATGCATGCTTTTCGGGAGAAAGGGTGCTAAGAAAAACATAGTTGAAAAAACTTTAAAAAACTGTTGGGATCTTATAAAAGGGAAGCTGGTGTTTGAAAACAGTTTCGGTTTTAACCCTTTTCAATAAGATAATTATCACTTCTGAAACACTTCGTTGAAACGAGTATCAGCGGACGTACTCGTGTTTTATATCATTTCGCGGGGTGCAACCTTGCCAACCGCGTTTTGGGTCATCTGGCTCTCCCTACACCCTCCGTCCCAGCCCCTTACCATATTTCCCACGAATTTCTGTGTGAACTTTGATGAGAGACTGATACAATAACTAATTCTAAAAATAGACTTTAAAGTATACATTATTTGTCTCTCATGCAGTAGGTAACCCCGGTCTTCAGATTGAGAATTTAAGCCACAAGCTGTATTTTTTTCTTCGCCTGTTGGGAAAAGAGGGCAGCAGAAAAGTCATTGACACATTAAAAATTAAAACACAATTTTTAAAGGACATGTGGTATGACCTATTTAAGTTTGTAATGCCGTGTCAAGTTATAATTCTAACCTCGGCTTACGGTCTGCCTTCTGAAGGTTTAGTGGAAGATACTTTTGATTTCTGCCTATTGAAATCTTTTATATTTATGGCTCATTTCCTGATTTAAAAGTAAAGCCCTGAGCAGTTATTTCAGGTGGTGCAAAAGAAACAAGTTTGTTTTAAAAGTATTTGTCACTGTATGTTGCATTGTGATTGATACATGCAAGGCTTCTGGTTAGGAACAAATACGGATTAGCAGTAGAAGCACTGTCTTATTTTTCTGTATGCAAGTCACTTTTCCAAAACCTGCTTTGCTGTATTGCTTCTCTTTAAAAGACCACATTATCAATTTGTCATTGCCAAGAAAATTAAGATACAATAAAGAGAGGTTCTCTATAAAGATTGGGAAAATGATTTTACTTCCAATTGCTGAGAAAATTATTACAGTATTGATAATGGTAGATTTCTGTTTTTCCGTAATGATGTTCCACAAGCCACCATCAGTTGAGTAGAATTTTTTTTCTTGTTAAGAATATACACCGGAGGCCGGGCGTGGTGGCTCATGCCTGTCTGTAATCCCAGCACTTTGGGAGGCCAAGGCAGGCGGATCAGCTAAGGTCAGGAGTTCGAGACCAGCCTGACCAACATGGAGAAACCCCGTCTCTACTAAAAATACAAAACTGGCGCATGCCTGTAATCCCAGCTACTCGTGAGACTGGGGCAGGACAATCGCTTGAACCCGGGAGGCAGAGGTTGAGATGAGCCAGAATCACACCATTGCACTCCAGCCTGGGCAACAAGAGCGAAACTCCGTCTCAAAAATAATATATGCCGGGCGCGGCGACTCACGCCTGTAATCCCAGCCCTTTGGGGGGCCGAGGTGGGCGGATCACTTCAAGTCAGGCGTTCGAGACCAGCCTGGCCAACAAGGTGAACCTAGTCTCTACTAAAAAAAAATTAGCCGGGTGTGGTGGCTCGCACCTATAATCCCAGCTACTGGGGAAGCTGAGGCAGGATAATTGCTTGAACCCAGGAGGCAGAGGTCGTAGTGAGCCAAGTTTGTTCCACTGCACTTCAGCCTGGGCGACCGAGCGAGACTCCATCTCAAAAAAAAAAACCCACAAAAAATTGTTTACTGATACGTTCTTTCTTTAGTCTTGACCAAGAGATATTTTTATTTATTTATTTATTTTTTCGAGATGGAGTTTCGCTCTTGTTGCCCAGGATGGAGTGCAGTGGCGCTGTCGCGACTCACTGCAAGCTCCGCCTCCCGGGTTTAAGCGAATCTCCGGCCTCCGCCTCCGGAGTAGCTGGGATTACAGACTCCATCTCAAAATTACAATACATATATACAGGACTCTTCATTTGTGATTTTTTTTTTTTTAATTGTTTACTGATGGCTGGGCGCTGCGGCTCATCCCTGTAATCCCAGTACTTGGGGAAGCCGAGACAGGCGGATCACGAGGTCAATAGATGGAGACCATCCTGGCCAACATGGTGAAACCCCGTCTCTACTAAAAATACAAAATTTAGCGGGTCTGGTTGCACATGGCTATAATCCTAGCTACTCTGGAGGCTGAGGCAGGAGAATCCCTTGAACTCCGGGAGGCAGAGGTTGCAGTGCTCCGAGATCGTGCCGCTGCACTCTAGCCTCGGCAACAAGAGCGAAACTCCGTTTCAAAACACACACAACAAAAAATTCTTTACTGATGTGTTCTTTCTTTAGTCTTGCCCAAGAGATAGTTTGAGACGGAGTTTCGCTCTTGTTGCCCAGGATGCAGTGTAGTGGCGCTGTCGCAACTCACCGTAAGCTCCGCCTCCCGGGTTTAAGCGAATCTCCGGCTTCAGCCTCCCGAGTAACTGGGATCTGAAAATTTTATATATACATATGTGTGTTTACATACATACACATACACACACCTCTTCATTTGTGAGAGTTTTTTTTAATTGTTTACTGATGGCCGGGCGCTGCGGCTCATCCCTGTAATCCCAGTACTTTGGGAAGCCAAGGGGGACCGATCATGAGGTCAGTAGATCGAGACCATCCTGGCCAACGTGGTAAAACCCCATCTCTACTAAAAATACAAAAATTATTAGGTCTGGTGGTACATGCCTATAATCCCAGCGACTCGGCAGGCTGAGGCAGGAGAATCGCTTGAACCCGGGAGGCGGAGGTTGCAGTGAGCCGAGATCGCGCGACTGCACTCCAGCCTGGTGACAGAGCAAGACTCCGTCTCAAAAAAAAAAATTGTTTATTGATAACGTTCTTTCTTTAGTCATGCCCAAGAGATATTTTATTTATTTATTTGAGATGGAGTTTGGCTTTTGTTGCCCAGCGGCTCACTCCAAGCTCCGCCTCCCAGGTTCAAGTGAATCTCCGGCCTCAGCCTCCGGAGTCGCTGGGATTACAGGCACAGGCCACCATGCCAGGCTAATTTTTGTATTTTAGTGGAGACAGGCTTTCACCATGTTGGCCAGGTTGGTCTTGAAGTCCTGACCTCAGGTGATCTGCCCGCCTACACCTTCCAAAGTGTTCGAATTACAGGTGTGAGCCGCTACGCCTGACCTACTTTATTATTTATACATTCATAATTTGTGATTCTTAGCAATTCCAGGTGAAACTTCAAACTTTTATATTCATTAATATTTGAACATTCATCTGGAACATGTTACTAAGTTGTACTTCTGTACTGTCCCAGCCATCAGTAAAAATTACAGCTGGATCTGCTTGAATCTTTTTTTTTTTATGAACACCTGCATTTAGAAAGTTAATAAATTATTAGACAGAATTTGCCTGAAGAATGTTAAAAGAACACCTCTTTGGGAATTTAAAACTTGTTACCTGTTTTGAATGAATTTTTTTTTCCACAAGGAGCCTGAAAAAACTTAGAAAACTGATTTATAAAAATGGCACCTTTCTTTTTACACTTTCTGAAACTCATATTCTTGATAGGTCTCATTAGAAATTTTGGTTTCTTCGTAGAAAAGTAGTTTTATTTGTCTCTCATTCTTAAGACATTTGGTTTTATTTGTTTGGGTACAGTATGGTTATGGTAAAACAAAGTATGTGTTCTCCTTCACCTATTTTTAAATTCTTTCTCCTTATTATGACAGCAGAGAAAATTATTTTTAACCTAATGCTTACAGTATATTACTGACATTTATAATTTTATTTATTCCATAAATAACTTATCAAATATGAGTTACGTAAACTTGTTTACAGCCAGTTTGTGACATAGTTTTGCAAGTATCTTGATAAATGGTGTAACTTTGATGGCTTCTTTATTGCATAGAGCTCAAATCTAAATTTAGGAATGTAGCAAGATGTAAGGATGGAAAATGCAGGATTTTTTTTTTCTTACCCACCTGTGAACTCATCTTTACAGTATCACTTGAGACAACAGTTTATGGTAATTCAAATAGTTATTTAGCACTCACTGTGACAGAGAATATAGCTGAAAGAACTTGAGGTTTGGAATCACAGGCCTAGGTCTGAATCCAAGCATTCCCACAACTATCATGTGCCTACCCTAAAGGAATTTTGTGTCCCAAAGGAAGTTTCTTAATCTTTCTCAGCCTCAGTTTCCTCATATGTAATAATATGTTATAATAATACTTACTTCATAAGATTGTGAGAGATACAGAAAGTACCTTAGGGCTATAACTGAGTCCCTTAAGCTTTATTTTAACTTCCTGCCTGTGGGCTCTTGGGCAAGTTATCTTAACTTCTGGATACCTCACTTTCTTTGCTGATCAATGTAGAATAAGTACCTCAGAATTGTGGGGTTAACTATAAAGTAATACATATTAAATTCCAGGCATTGTACAAGTGCTCAAGTGTTGGCCAGGTTTTTTTGTTTTGTTTTAATTTTTTTTTTTTTCTGAGGTGGACTCTCGCTCTGTTGCCCAGGCTGGTGTGCAGTGACATGATCTCAGCTCACTGCATCCTCTGCTTCCTGGATTCAAGGGATTCTCCTGCCTCAACCTCCCTAGTAGCTGGAACTACAGGCACACACCACCACGCCTGGCTAATTTATGTATTTTTAGTAGAAATAGGGTTTCACCGTGTTGTCAGGCTGGTCTTGAATGTCTGAGATTATAGGTGTCAGCCACCACGCCTAGCCCGTCTGTTATTTTTTAAATTATTTATTATTACTGTGTGTAATACAGTGGGTCAGAAGCTACAGCAAATCCAAAGATGAATTACACTGTCTTATCTCTACCCTCAAGGAACTGTTGGAGACATAGTGACTAAGGCAAAGTATGTGTCATAAGAAAGCAGTCAAAGGAAAAAGTGATCACCTTTGGTGAAGTAAAGAGGAGTATATTTTTTATATTTCCAATTTGGTTTTTTGAGTAAGTAATTCATTCAGGTGGTGTGTAATTCAAAACATAAAATATAATACAGCAAAATGCCCTACATTCTCTTTCCCTATTACCTAAGTTGGCAATTTTTTATTTGTCCTATCAGAGGTATTTAATGCAAACACAAGCAATTATTCATGTACTGTCTCCCCTTTTTGTGCAAATGGTAGCATACTATATGTATACTCTTCTCCTATATCATGCTTTTTCCTCACCACTTAATATGGCTTAGCAATTCTGTATCAACACTTAAAGAGCCTCTTCATTTTTTAACATAAAATTTGAGGCATTTTTATTAAGGAGACTTTATTAAGTAGTTAGTGAGCTGGTTCTATTTTTAGGTTATATGACCTTTTAAACTAAGGTAAACTGCCTTTTTTGCCTTTATTTATTTAAATGAAAAACTTTTTATTTGAATGAAAACTAATAGTTTGTGACAGGAAATTGTTATTTGAAGTGCCTCATTTCCTGTTTAGCTTGCCGGGCGCGGTGGCCTGTAATCCTAGCACTTTGGGAGGCCGAGGTGGGTGGATTACCTGAGGTCAGGAGTTCAAGACCAGCCTGGCCATCATGGTGAAACCCCATCTTTAAAAAAATAAATAAATAAATAAATAAAAGTTTTAGTAAAATGATCAAGATATATATGAGGAGGCAAGCAAGCCAGGTTAAGAATTAACTCACAAGGTGAATTTAACTCTTTTGTTAAGGTTCTTACAGTTCTGAACAGACTACTTCTTTCAATTGCTATTTTGACCAAAACAGGTTTTTGTAGCTTGCTTTCTTAATGAGAAAGAAGATTTCATATAGTCCAGTGTTTTTTGAGTTTTTTTCAGCAGGCGACTCATGGGATATTATTACCCAGTAAGGCTGATTACTAGATCTTTCCTTGCATTCATTTATTTTTTACATACTTGTTAACTTACCTTGATGATTTTCTAGTATTTCTTAATATAATTATGAGTGACTTTTATATTTTGTACCTAAATTTAAAAATAGTGAGATTCACCTATGTAATTGCTGAGATAATAAACTTTACTGCATAAATGATTTTTTCCCCCTGTGGAAATCTTTGGTCAACCAGTTGGACCAAGTAATATGTATTTCAGCTAAAGCACAAATTAAGTTTCTCTACCATTTTCTTTCTCTCTAGCTTTTCAAAACAGCATTGAGCTATAGTACCTTTTTTTTGAGGCAAGATTTGGCTCTGTCACCCAGGCTAGAGTGCGGTGGTGCAAACTCTGCTCACCGCAACCTCTCTTTCCTGGCTCAAGCCATCCTCCCACCTCAGATTCCTGAGTGGCTGGCACGACAGGTGCATGGCACCAGGCACAGCTAACTTTCTTGTATTTTTTTGTAGAGACAGGGCTTCGCCATGTTGCCCAGGCTGGTCTTGAACTCATGAGCTCAAGCAGTCTGCCTGCCTCGGCCTCCCAAAGTGCTTGGATTATAAGTATGAGCCACCACGCCCAAATGCTATAGCACATTTTAAATATACATGCTGTTTATCCTTAAAATGTATACACTATAGGTTTTTTAAGTTGATTACACTTGGAAAGTGATAGTAATATAGCATCAGGGACCCAAATCTCTTTCTAAAAAAACATCACTAAGTAAAGCTGTCAGGGGCCAGGTGCGGTGGCTCACGCCTGTAATCCCAGTATTTTGGGAGGCTGAGGCAAGTGGATCACCTGAGGTCAGGAGTTCGAGATCAGCCTGGCTAACATGGTGAAACCCCGTCTCTACTAAAAATACAAAAATTAGCCAGGTGTGGTGATGGCTGCCTGTAATCCCAGCTACCTAGGAGGCTGAGGCAGGAGAATCGCTTGAACCCAAGAAGCAGAGGTTGCAGTGAGCTGAGATCGTACCGTTGCACTGCAGGCTAGGCGACAAGAGCAAAACTCTGTCTCAAAAAAAACAAAAAGCTGTCATGGTATATTTCATTTGTGTATGCCCAGGTTGATGTTTATGTGTTGATCACATATGCCAAAGTTTTTAATGTAAGAATATTGTTTTACTATTGTTTTGAGGTTTTACTATTATTTGATTTAAAATATTACTATATGCTATTTGGCCAGGCGTGGTGGCTCATGTCTATAATCCCGGTACTTTGGGAGGTCAAGGCAGGCAGATCTCTTGCCATCAGGAGTTCAAGACCAGCCTGGCCAAGATGGTGAAACCCCATCTCTACGAAAAATACAAAGATTATTTGGGCATAGTTGTACACACCTGTAGTCCCAGCTGCTAGGGAGGCTGAGGCAGGAGAATTGCTTGAGCCGTGGAAGCGGAGGTTGCAGTGAGCCAGTGTCACACCAGTGCACTCCACCCTGGGTGACAGAGCGAGATGCCGTTTCATAAATAAGTAAAATAATGCTATGTGCAGTATGTACCCGCTAAATGATTAAAATGTTTACAAAGTGTTTTACTTTGCATACTTGGGTATGTGGGTGGGGTAGACAATTGAAATCTGTAAAGGCAGAACATTTTTTTCTGGAGCATATCTGTCTGTGGACTACCAGAGTTAAGTGATTTTCCACAGTGTTATGGAATCGTCAGTGAATTGCCTCTTGAGGTGGAGGCAAAAATCATTAAGTTAAAGCAACAAACTGATAATGTGAACCTGGTTGTTATTTCTCTGCCAATAAAATACATGCTAGTTCAGTCATTATAAAAGAGCCAGATGCTGGTCAGCTTGCTGAAGGTGTAAGTAGAAGGTGTGGTTTAGTTACATCTGTAAATACAGGTTTTTGAGACAAAACTTAGCTAAGAATAGACGTTAGTTTTTCTTCACATTCAGAATGTCTGACTCCCCTTAATATATGCACACTCTTGTCTCATCTACTGGGATTTTTCTTTTTTTGTTGTTGTTTGTTTTACCTTCTCTCTCTCTCTCTCTTAAGCTCTGCCAGACAAGGCACTATGAAGATAGGTTTTACAGGTTGAGAATCCTTTATCTGAAATGCTTGGGACCAGAAATATTTCTGATTTTGGGTTTTTTCAGATTTTAGAAAATTTGCATATACATACGTGATGAGCTATCTTGGGGATAGGACCCAAGTCTAAACATGAAATTTATTTGTTTCATATATACATTATATACATAGCCTGAAAGTAATTTTATATAAAATTTTTAATAATTTTGTGCATGAAACAGTTTTGACTATGATCTGTTACATGAGGTCAGGTGTGGAATTTTTCATTTGTGGCATCATGTCAGTGCTCAAAATGTTTCAGATTTTGGATACTTGTATTAGGGATGCTCATCCTGTGTTATATTTTGCCCAGATTTTTGCTTATTTTCTTCTAGGCTACCAGTACCAGAAAAAAAGGTAGCTTAGAAAAACACCATATTCTGGTGTTTATTCCAACAGATAAGAAGGTAGTGATATTTCTCCAGTGATGAATAATTACCTGTAATTTAATACATTATACATCTCCAGTGATGAAAAATTGCTATATATTAAAAAGTTCTTGAAGCTAGGTACACAAATCTCAACTTCCAAAAAAGAAACAGTAGTTCTCCTTGATAAACTTATAAATGCCTAAGTTGCCTTTTCTTAGGGTTAAAATAAGGTGATAAAGGAGTTTACCATGAGACTAGCTGTGTGAACAAAGATGAGAAACACCCTTTCTGTTTTCTTCCTCTTGGATGATTCCAGGAACTCTAAAAGTAATCTTAAAAAGGGCAAGGTTTTGAGAGGATAAGGTCTGAGGAATTGATGGTAAGTTTTTTCTGAAAGAAGAGAAGTGACATTTGGTTAGATAAGAAAAGGTTAAATGGGAAGTATTAATAAAATAGTTTAAAAGTAGAGTGGATCTGAAAGTTGACTTATAACAATGACGAAAAAATGTATCTTTTCCCCAAAGATTAGTACATCTTATCTGAAACGAAGATGTTTCTTTCATCGATTATAAGTAAATTTCTAAGGATTAAGGATCGGGTTATCTGTTAGTGAGTTTTTAGTTGTAATTGTATGACAGTATAGATGTAACTAAAAATGTTTGTAATTTACCCAAGACTAACCATTATTTTTGAGGGCTTTTATCCCTGTTGGTATATGTAGTTGGCAGTAGGGGACACATGTATCTTGTTTATCATCACTGAACTGAAAATTACTGCTTATTCTGAATTATTTGTACTTTTTTTTTTTTTTTTTGAGAGGACTCTCACTCTGTCTCTCAGCCTGGAATGCAGTGATGTGATCTCTCCACCTCCTGGGTTGCAGGGATTCTGCCACCTCAGCCTCCCAAGTAGCTGCGATTACAAACACATGCCACCACACCAGGCTTATTTTTGTTTGTTTGGTTTTTTTTAGTAGAGACAGGGTTTCACCATGTTGGCCAGGCTGGTCTCAAACTCCTGACCTCAAGTGATCTGCTGCCTCAGCCTCCCAAAGTGCTGGGATTACAGGCATGAGCCTCTGCACATGGCCTTATTTGTATTCTTAAAAGGGAATCATTTTCTTCTAAGTATCAGTAGTACCTCTGTTGTTTGCTGTGATCAATAGTAACTAACACCTTTACTTTATGTATTGCTATTTATCAATCACTTATTCAGTGAAGATTTATTGACCATTGACTTATTATAGTTGGTGAAATAATCACAAGAAAATGTATTCAGTTAGATATTTATAAAAACAATACCTAGGTATTAAATGAAAATTGTTCTAGTTGCCATAAACAATAAAGCGTAACTATATGGTTCCTACCCTCAAGAAACTTATGGTATAGCAGGATGAAATAGTATAAGAAAGAATGATTTATACATGCCAGAATATGTGACAGAATTTTCACTGTCTTGAAGTGCTTTAGAGTTCAGAAGAGAAGGGGCTTGGTGAGGAAAAGTTTTGTGGGAAAAGTAGAATTTAAATTGAGTACTGAAGAACGTAGAGATCAAATGAAGTGTATTCTAGGCAGTGGAATGGAGAACAAAAATGAAGACATGGACGTATAATTAACTTGATATACTCACAAACTGTTGAAGAAACTATTAAATTATAGATCCACATTATGAGGAATGCTAAGTATGAGGCAGGGAGCTTTGAGTTTCACATAAGAGGAGGTAAGATATAAACAGGGGAATGAAATGATGAATTGGTCTGAAATGTAGATTTTCTGACTCCCAGTCCTTCTCCTTAGTAGATATAGATATAAGGTCATGCGTTATATAAGGACGTTTTGGTGAATGACAGTTTGCATATACAACAGTGGTCACATGCTAGTGTAAACAAACCTATTAAGAAGAACTAGATAGGTCCTTCAGGAGGTATTTCAGAAGAATGCATTGTTTCCATAGGAGATGACAGCTCCATGCATATGATTGATTGCCTCTTGAAGACCTTCCAGTGGGACAGGGTGTAGAGGTGGAAGGCTGTGATATTGATGATCTTGATCCTTTGTAGGCCTAGGCTAATGTGTGTGTGAACGTCTTTTTAACAAAAAATTGTATAAAGTGGCCAGGCCCACGTGGTGGCTCATGCCTGTAATCCCAGCACTTTGGGAGGCTGAGGCAGGCAGATTGTTTGATCCCAGGAGTTTCAGCCAGCCTGGGCAACATGGCAAAATCCCATCTCTACAAAGAATACGAAAATAATTAGCTGGGTGTAGTGGGACATGCCTGTAATCGCAGCTACTCCGGAGGCTGAGGAAGGAGAATTGCTTGAACATGGGAAGCGGAGGTTGCAGTGAGCTGACACTGTGCCACTGCACTCCAGCCTAGGTGACAGTGAGACCCTGTCTCAATAAAATAAAGTTTAACAAAAAAGTTTTTAAAAAGTTAAATAGGAAAAAACCCTTAGATTCTTTTATTGCTTTACATTATTAATAAATTTGCTTTCAGTAAAAAAACCCTGTAGAGAAAAAATATTTTTGTACAGCAGTACAGTGTATTTCTGTTTTAAGCTATGCATTATTACAGGAGTCAAAAAGTTAAAATGTGTATGAAGTTACAGTAAGCTAAGGTTAATGTGTTACTGATGAAAGAAAATTTTGTTTATATAAATTTAGTGTAGCCTGGCCAGGTGTGGTGGCTCATGCCTATAATCCCAACACTTCGGGAGGCTGAGGCAGGCAGATCACCTGAGGTCAGGAGTTTGAGACCAGTCTGGCCAACATGGCGAAAGAAACCCTGTCTCTACTAAAAGTAAAAAATTAGCCGGGAATGGTGGCAGGCGCCTGTAATCCCTTACTCAGGAGGCAGAGTCAGGTGAACCTAGTAGGCGGAGGTTGCAGTGAACCAAGATCACTCTGCTGCACTCCAGCCTGGGCAACGAGAGCAAGACTCCATCTCAAAAAAAATATTTAGTGTAGCCTAAGTATATGGTGCTTTTGAAGTCTACAATAGTGTATAGTAACGTCCTAGGGCTTCACATTCTTTCACTGATTCACCCAAACCAACTTCTAGTACTGCAAGCTCCATTTTTGATAAATGTCTTATACAGATGTACCATTTTTTATCTTTCATATTTTATATCTTTTATTTTTACCTTTTCTGTTTGGATATGTTTCGATAACATACTTACCATTGTGTTACAGTTCTCACAGTGTTCATTACAATAACAGCCTGTATGGGTTTGTAGCCTATACTATGTAGTCTTGGTACGTAGTAGGCTGTACCATCGAAGTTTTGTTTTCACAATTAAATTAATTTCTCAAAACATATTACCATCAAGTGACACATGACTGTATATGTATTACAGTTAAAAACTGGATATCATAGATTCTTTTTTAAGCAGCTTTATTGAAATACAATTTACAAACTGTCCAATACACCCATTTGGTGTTTACAATTCAGTGGTTTTCAGTATATTCATCAAGTTATGCATCCATCACCACAGTCAGTTTTGAGACATTTCGTTTCCCCAGAAAGAAACCTTCACATCTTTTACCCATCACCTCTTAATCTCCCCATACCTGCAGCCCTGGGGAACCACTAATCTCCTTTCTGTCTGTATAGGTTTGACTATTCTGGACATTGTGTATAAGTGGAATCACATAGCACAGTGTCCATTGTGGTGAGCTGCTTTTATTTAGCATAATATTTGTAAGGTTTATTCATGTCGTAGTATGTATCAGTATTCATTTTTAATTGCCAAATAGTCCATTTTATGGATATACAACATTTTATTTGTGAGTTCATGGACACTTGGACTTTCTGACTATTATGAGTAATGCTGCCATGAACATTCATTTATGTTGACTTGCTTTCATTTCTCTGAGTATTTACTTAGGAATGGAATTTTATGATAACTGTGTTTAACCATTTAAGAAATTGCCAGACTGTTTTCCAATCTACTGCACCACCAGCAATGTATGAGGGTTCAAATTTTCCCTCATTCTCACTAACACTTGTTGTTATGGTTTTTGTTGTTGTTGTTGTTTTTATTATAGCCATGCTACTGAGTGCAAAGAGGTAGGTCATTTTGGTTTTGATATGTGTTTCCCTCATGACTAATGATACCAAACTTCTATTTATGTGCTGATTTGGCCATTTGTATATCTTCTTTGGGAAAATTTCTGTTTAGATCCTTTGCACATTTTAAAATTGTGTTGGCTTTTTGTTGTAATAGTTGTTTATTTTAGATATAAGTCTCTTGTCAGATACATGATTCACAAAAATTTTCTCCTGTGGGTTGTCTTTTCACTGGTGTCTCTTGAAGTACAAAAGTTGTTAATTTTGATGATTTCCAGTTCATCTAATTTTTCTTTTATTGTTTGTGTTTGGTGTTACAGTTTGTACATCACAAATTCTTGTTTAATTATTATAAACATTAAAAAAAAATCTGTGAAGGCCCAGGTAAACAAGATACCATTATTTAATGAAAAATAACTAAAGCTACTAATGTATATTTGGAGTTACAATCCACCTACCTCAAGTCTTCCCTTTATTCTGTGTCCATATCCCTTAGTTTGGAGTGACAGATGAAAGAAGCAAAGATAAAAATCAAGAAATAATTTTGAGTGAAACATTTTAATTTGAAGGACAGTTGTCCATTGGTATCAATGGGGAACTGGTTCCAGGAATCCCTCAGGTACCAAATCCACAGATGCTGGAGTCCCTTATATAAAATAGCATAGTATTTGCATATAACCAACATACATCCTTCCATATACTTTAAATCATCTCTAGATTACATACAATACCTTATACAGTGCCTGCTCATCACTTCACTCTCATAGGTTCAACATAGGACTCAGCATGCAGCAAATTCAAGCTTTGTTTTTGGGACTTTGGGGATTTTTTCCCCCCCAAATATCTTCAGTCCATAGTTGGTTGAATCCACAGATGCTGAATCTTTGGGAACCGAGGCGCTCAACTGTAACTATGTTTCAGTAATTTACTATTTATTATGAGAGAAGTTATTATAATGACTATGTGATTATAGTTTATAACTCATAAATTCCACCATATTTGGGAGATTCACAGTTACAAACATTTACCCATGAAGAGGGAGCGAGTAGTCATTCCTTCATTTTTTATTTATTATTATTATTATTTTTTTTTTTTTTGAGACGGAGTTTCGCTGTTGTTACCCAGGCTGGAGTGCAATGGCGCGATCTCGGCTCACCGCAACCTCCGCCTCCTGGGTTCAAGCAATTCTCCTGCCTCAGCCTCCCGAGTAGCTGGAACTACAGGCACGTGTCACCATGCCCAGCTAATTTTTGTATTTTTAGTAGAGACGGGGTTTCACCATGTTGACCAGGATGGTCTCGATCTCTTGACCTCGTGATCCACCTGCCTCAGCCTCCCAAAGTGCTGCGATTACAGGCGTGAGCCACTGCGCCGGGCCTATTTTTTTTTTTTTTTTTTTTTTTTTTTTTTTTTTTTTTTTACAAATAATTAAGCTAAGTCTTGGAGAACTTAAGTGATGTACTTACTGTGTAGAGCCTCACAGTAAGTAAGGCCTAGTCTTAATCACTCTTGCAGTATTATCTCTTTGTGAAGTTTTCAGGGTTTTTGTTTTATTAATGGTTATTAAAATTTTTGTCTTTAAGCAGTATTAGTTTAGGTTTGTAAACAGCTCACTTAGAGCAAATATTCAGCCAAGATCATGAAAAAATATCTTGATTTCATTATGTTCTTAATCAGATCTGTATCAAATTACCATAAATAGGCAGTTATACTTCTTTTTTCCACAATTCATTGTATTCCTACTGTTTACAAATAGAAGTTTATGGTTTAAAATTACTGGTGTTAAGTATTTGTTTATAGTTAAACTGGTTATAATAATTTATATCTGTCAAGCTTTTTCATATGTAATACGTATTTTATCTCATTAGTTTTTGTAAGCTCTTGAGAGAAAGGTTCTTTTTTATTTCCAACTTTTATTTAAGTTCAAGGGTACATGTGCAGGATGGGCAGGCTTGTTACATAGGTAATTGTGTGCCATGGTGGTTTGCTGCACACATCATTACATCACCCAAGTATTAAGCCCAGCATCTACTAGCTATTCTTCCTGATGCTCTTCCTCCTTCCACCCCGACCCTCTGATAGACCCCAGTGTGTGTTGTCCCCTCCGTCATATGTCCATGTGTTCTCATCATGTAGCTCCCACTTACAAGTGAGAACATGTGGTATTTGGTTTTCTGTTCTTGTGTTAGTTTGCTAAGGATAATGGCGTCCAGCTCCATCCATGTCCCTGCAAAGGACATGATCTGGTTCCTTTTTATGGCTACATAGTATTATTCGGTGGTTTACATGTGCCACATTTTCTTTATCCAGTCTATCATGATGGGCATTTAGGTTGATTGCATGTCTTTGCTGTTGTGAGTAGTGCTGCAGTGAACATACGCGTGTATGTATTGTTACAACAGAACAATTTCTATTCCTTTGGGTATATATCCAGTAAGGAAATTGCTGGGTCGAATGGTATTTCTGCCTCTAGGTTTTTGAGATATTACCCCACTGTCTTCCACAATGGTTGAACGAATTTAGACTCCAACCAACAATGTAGAAGCATTCTAGAGAAAGATTCTTTTTTTTTTTTTTTTTTGGAGACAGAGTCTCACTCTGTTGCCCAGGCTGGAGTGCAGTGGCATGATCTTGTGTCACTGAAACCTCCATCTCCTGGGTTCAAGTGATTCTCCTGCCTCAGCCTCCTGAGTGGCTGGGACTCCAGGCATGCTCAGCTAATTTTTGTGTTTTTAGTGGAGATGAGGTTTCACTATGTTGGCCAGGCTGGTCACGAACTTCTGACCTCAAGTGATCACTCACCTTGGCCTCCTGAAGTGCTTTGATTATAGGCGTGAGTCACTGTGCCTAGCCTAATTCCAGAGAAAGTTTCTAATGTGTGTTATGCTATAGTCCCATAGTATGGGACTACTACTATGTAGTAATGTCCAGTTCTGCTGAAAACTCTGTAGTCATTACTATGTAGTAGGCACAGAATATTTGTGTAATGAGTGATTCCCTATTAAAGGGTCATAAATCTGAAAGGTCGAGGTTAAGAACAATTCCCTTTTAGAGTTTTACAGATTAAAGGAAGTGAACATATTTTTTTAACTGAGGAAATCAGATTCATTGTCCAAAGCTTAAAAGGAAGGTTTTCTAATTTGAGTTTTTATTATATCTTACATTTCAGCCTCTGAGACGTGAGAAATAGCATGAGATTGTGGTAATCAAAATGACCATACCAGAAATCACCACCGGAATAGTAAAAAACAGTAGATCTATGTGGAAGGTTGAACTTGGTATTGATTCTTTCAAGATTAAAGATGAAGATGCCTAAATTTGAAGCAAGTCTCTTATGAAAACTGTACATAAAGGAAAATACACTGTATGATACTGTAATGGTGGATACATCTCATTATGCATTTGTCCATAGAATGTACAACACCAAGAGTGAACCCTAAGATTAAAATAGAAACAAAAGCAATAGGCTGGGCGCAGTGGCTCACACCTGTAATCCCAGCACTTTGGGAGGCCGAGGTGGATGGATCACCTGAGGTCAGGAGTTTGAGACCAGCCTGGCCAACATTGTCAAACCCCCGTCTTTATTAAGAATACAAAAATTAGCCAGGCATGGTGGGACATGCCTATAATCCCAGCTATTCGGGAGGCTGAGGAAGGAGAATTACTTGAATCCAGGAGGCACAGGTTGCAGTGAGCCGAGATCACGCCACTGCATTCCAGTTTGGGGGACAGAGTGAGACCCTGTCTTAAAAAAACCAAAACGAAACAAAAAAACAACAAGGAAAGCACATCAAAACCTGTACATAAAGTATGTACTGTTGTCTGCATGCCATTGGTCAGTTTTATACATTAACCATGGTCGGTTTTTAAATATATTCCAGTATATCCTTGGTAACTTTGAGTTCTTGGGCTTTTTCCTTTGCTATTTGACCAGTAAGCAAAATATAATCAAAGTAATTAGCATATTGCATAATAGTCCACATAGCTCCACTGCCAAATATACAGAAAACACTTCACTTTTTATAATATTGGAGGCTATCTGGTATAACCCTGAAGTCTTGAAAATTCCTTACAAATCTCTTAACATCTTTTGTTCTCCATCTGTGAAGTCAGCTAACACCAGAATTCCTGTATTAGGACTCCTGCCATAACATGTGCTGTCTCACCTCTGGAAAACTGACTTTTTACTCTTCGATGTCTAATTTGTAAATAATTCACCAGAAAGAATATTTCAAAATTTAGTTTAAAACAACTGTCAAAATAACAAATGTTGCTTCATAAACTTACTTAAAAAAAACATTTGGGACATTCATCTCCCATTTGGATGTAGTGGTTTTGGCATAATCACTTCGGTTTTCTTAAGTAAATGTAAGTAGGCTATAAATATTTAACTTCAGGGCATAATAACTTTTGAGTCCTTACAGTTTCAGCGTTGAGCTAGTTTACAAAGCAGCATTAAAATTTGAAGATAGCTTTATTCTTTAGTCAACATAAAAATTGCTTTTATAAAAGTAACTGTAGGAAGAATATAATCCTTTTTCTCTTTAAAAAAAATGAGTTCCAAATATCCATAATAACACTATATATATAAACACATATATAGTGGTTTCTGTGAGATCACTTCTTCAAGATGCTCAAAGTGTAAAAAGCTGTGAACATAGTATTAAGTGGGTGTTTGGAATGAAAGGGGAATGGAAAGAGATGAGATATAAATGTTATCTAAAATAATGCATAGTCATGGCTGCTGCTTTGCTAAGCAACACTGTCTCTTGGTGGCCAGATACATGAAGACTTGTTTCAGATTCATAACTATAGTCTTACCTGAAGGAAAACAAGACAAGGCAAGTAAACTTTGCAAATAATTAAAAAAGCAAAATAACTGATTTAAGAAAGCACTACAGCTTTCTTGTTGAAAGGTGCTATAGATTTAGTCACATATTCTGGGATGGCTGTCATAAACCTTGCAATGTATTTCTATAAATCAGATGACTTTTATTTATTATTATTATTTTTTTTTGAGATGGAATCTCACTGTCACCCAGGCAGGAATGCAGTGGTGTAATCTTGGCTCCCTATAACCTCCACCTCCTGAGTTCAGGCATTCTCCTGCTTCAGCCTCGTGAGTAGCTGGAATTACAGGTACACACCACCACCCTCAGCCAATTTTTATATTTTTAGTAGACACAGGGTTTCACCATGTTGGCCAGGCAGGTCGCAAACTCCTGGCCTCAAGTAATCCGCCCGTTTCAGCCTCCCAAAGTGCTAGGATTATCACAGGCTTGAGCCACTGTGCTTGGCCAGCATTTTTCTAACACACTTCTGTTAAATACTTCCTTCAAGAACAGTATGTTTGTCATAGGGTATGCCACATTTTTTAAAAACAAGTTTACCTACCAAGGATGGCATTCAGATACACTGGTAATTACAAAACAGCAATAATAAAATACAAAATATTGAACTTAAACTGTTTGCCTGACTTAAATCTAATAAAATCAGAGAATTTATTTTCTTAAATAGTATTATAAAGATTCCAGGCCAGACTCAGTGGCTCACACCTGTAATCCCAGCATTTTGGGAGGCCAAGGTGGGCAGATACTAGAGGTCAGGAGTTAGAGACCAGCGTGGCCAACATGGTGAAACCTCGTCTCTATTAAAAATACAAAAATTAGCCAGGCGTGGTGGTACACGTCATAATCCCAGCTACTTGGGAGGCTGAGGCAGGAGAATGACTTGAACCCGGAAGGCTGAGGTTGCAGTGAGCTGAGATTGCTCCATTGTATTGCAGCCTGGGCAACAAGAGCGAAACACCATCTTCCCCACCCCCCGAAAAAAACAGATTCCCTTTTGCTACATGTTGCCCTTTTTTTGGTGGCTGTGGTGGTGGTCAGGTTATTTTGGTATTTACTGTTAATACAGAATTTATAAAAGTAAACAAATTTTCAAGCTTTTTGTCTTATTAATTTAAATCTTATCAAATTCAGATCACAGAATTAACTTCATGTACAACTTTTCTTACTTTCTAATACCTAGATTGGTAGCTGAAATAAGGATTTGTCTGCTGTTTAAAGCAGAAAGACCTTAGTAGGAGCATAGAGAAAATTCAGCTTGATAAAGTTACCAATTTTATTTTCATTTGTCACATTGCCTGCTCTAACTTGTTCCCTTGAAATATTTATAACCTTTGTTACAGTGTGATCAGTCTAGTCTAAAGTTTATTCAGTTGAGGTTGATATATGTTAAGAAGTGTGTGTACATATATACATATTTGTATTTGCATACAACATTTGAATATGCTTTTTTTCCTGTATGGTTTCGGTGAAGGTGTGCTGTATGTAACATCAGTAGACTGTTATTAACGTCAGAAACCTGGAGCTTTGCTGAGTTTCCAGTATTGATTACATACATCTCGGCTCTGACAGGTTGGACATGTGGTAAAGATAAATGACAAGTATTTTAAGGTTAACAACCCTCCCCCGACCTCCCAAAAAAAAAATGCAGAAAAAAAGTAAAGGAAAACAGTAGACAGTACAACATAGTTTTTGATTCTTGGAAAGCTAAAGTCTATTATGTAGCACCTAAACATTATAACACTTTAGAAAATTAAAACATTTCAAGGGTATAAGAATGTTATTAGCAAAGGTTTGGCCAGGCATGGTGGCTTACACCTGTAATACCAGCACTTTGGGAAGCCAAGGCAGACAGATTATGAGGTCAGGAGATGGACACCATCCTGGCTAACAATTATGTATCACATGTAGATACTTCTAGATATATTTATGCAGAGTATTTTTAGTAACAAATCTGACTGTGACAACAAAATAGTCATTTAGTTTTAAAATCATGTGCCTAAATATGTGTTTTGCTATGGTTACCCTGGAGACTTTGGAGTTCTGCCATGTGATTTCCCTAAATCCCTGGAATTTCTGATGGGTGAAAGTTCAGGAGGAGTTGCCCGCTTGTTAGTGTGCAGGGGACTGTGTTTTTCTTTTTTCTAGTTGAGGTCATTCTAATTTTTTTTTTAATCATAGCATGTGTTTCATTAGTTATGAATGTATTATTTATTCTCTAGAGTCAAAATTGTCCTAGATTTAGGAGATTAAAAAGTTTACTAGGTTGTGGGGAAGATGGGTTTATTTTTTTTAAACCTGAACTAGAATGTTGAAAATAATAAGGACTGGGGCACTTCCTAAAAGACAAAATATTTAAAGGTGAAAGTATATA
The DNA here is from genome assembly GCA_004027835.1 of Alouatta palliata. Taxonomy (NCBI): domain Eukaryota; kingdom Metazoa; phylum Chordata; class Mammalia; order Primates; family Atelidae; genus Alouatta; species Alouatta palliata. Next base: position 40,112 of record PVKV010003287.1, read on the forward strand.
GCATTCTTTCCTTTTGCTTGATTATTGAGAAAAAAAAAGTGGTGATACGGGCTTGCTTTCTATTATGAGCTTTCATTTGTAATTTGATGAAGATTTGTGTTAACGTGCTATAGATAGATAGGTAAGGAAACAGTGGTGCCACAATCTGTCCCTGATTAAATATAGATCTGTGCAAGTCTTGAGTAGATGAATTTAAATGCTACTTTATCAGTAAAGGTTCTTTACGATACTGAGAACCTCCAACCTTCTTTCCAGCTTTATCTTTCTGCACACTTCCCTTCATCTGACTTTTACATATTTCACTTGTTTACTTGCTCTCCTTTGCCTCCATACACTGGAATGTAAGCTACATAAAAGCAGAGTTTTTAAAATTTTTATTTTGTTCATTGCTTTATTCACAGTAGCTATTATCATTTATCTTTTATCCTTGCTTTCTATACAGTATTAGCCACTAACTCACTCATTTCTGTTCAGGGTTGTAGTTCAAGCCTTTTTGCTCATAACCATTTTCATCAAAAAAGTTCTTCCCAAATTTATCAATACTGTATTCATCCTTGATGCCTCTTTGGAATTCTCCCATTCTCCTGACTATTGCTGAAGGTAGTCTCTTCTTTTAAATGTCATGGAAGCATACATTTGACACTTTGCTGAGACTTTTAATAACCACTTCTGTTTTTACTGTGGAAAAGGGTATGAAAGTGTTACAGCCCTTTACTGTTGGGAAACCTAATCAGATAAATTTCTTGAGGTAAGATGGAAAGGAAAAACTTCTTTAGAGGTTAAGCAAAGGGACTATAATTAACTGTTTAATAACCATAACAACAGTTATGACCAGAGCAACATAACAGATAAGAGACGATGTTCACTATTTGAAAGAGAGAATCTTCATTGGGTAATAGTCTGGTCTTGTAGCTTTTTAAAAAAATACTGCTAATAATCTCAGATGTATTACAGTCTCATGATTGTACAAATGGATGGGAATATCTCTATATTTGCCCAGGATCAAGAGACTAGGAGACCTCTTATTCAATGTGTCATTCTTTGCTATGTGTATTAGTATATAGTAAAAGGAAATACTTCCTTTACCATAAATGTTATTTTATTACTTTATTATGTGGCCCGTGTAATTATATGTATATGCTTTTTTTTTCTTTTTTCTTTTTTTTGAGACGAAGTTTCGCTCTTGGTGCCCAGGCTGAAGTGCAATGGCGCAATCTCACCTCATTGCAACCTCCACCTCCCGGGTTCAATCGATTCTCCTGCCTCAGCCTCCCGAGTAGCTGGGATTACAGGCATGTGCCACCACGCCCGCCTAATTTTGTATTTTTAGTAGAGATGGGGTTTCTCCAGTTTGGTCAGGCTGGTCTTGAACTTCCGACCTCAGGTGATCCGCCTGCCTCAGGCTCTCAAAGTGCTGGGATTACAGGTATGAGCCACCGTGCATGGCCTATACATAGTTTTTATGGGCTCAGTTCCTAGGATCAGAGGATTTAAATTTGGAAGACCTTTTTTTTTTTTTAATTTATCCCTCTTGTTTTTACAGATGAGAAACTGAAACACAGAAAGTTTAGTTTGTCCAACAACCACTGGAGACAATGCCAGTTGGTGACAAATCCAGCTTGTCATCAAGTGTTGGGCTGTTTCCCACCTACGTAGAACAAATCTTAGTGAGTAATACTACAGTAAAAAAAACCCAAGTAAAAACTTGGGTTTTTACTTTTGATACTAAGAGGTAGAATTTTGGAGACCATTATAGCAAAATGATGTGTGTCTATGAATTGGTTAAAAAATTGTTTCTTTTAGACATAGCACTATTTCAAAATTTGTTATATAAGCTCATAGTTTCTAATGTTATTATGTTAATTTTAAGATAAATCATAAAACCCCCCAAATCTTAAACCTTAATGCCAAATAAATTTTAAAAACAGAATCATTGAAAGAACAAGAATTACAAAATTATCAAGCCAATAGTATATTTTAAGTGATTTTACGATACATTCTGTTTCTAATGTTCCAGGCCTGATGTTCATGTAACATTCTGAGTTCATATGTATCTGGTCTTATTTTATAGCATTATTCAGTCTTGTATTAGTTATTTTTTGCATTTGTTTAGTGAGTTAAGAATCTCTTCATACAACTTGGGAACCCGCGTATGTGTCTGGATATGGCACTGTCGACTAGACTGATACTGGGTTAATAGGAAAATTAAAAATTTTATGCATGATACTATACCATCTCTTCTCTCTACACCTGAGGGTATAAACAAAAAGAGCAAAAACTTTCAAAGTCCAAAATCTCACCAGCACTTTGAGAAAAGGCCTACTTTTTCTGATGAAAGACTGTATTTGTATGGTTGCCCAAGTCATTAGTATCTACTAAAGATGAAAGTTATAAAAATTAAGAAGGCTATCCTCTACCCTAAAAAGGATTGGTAGGCTAATCGAATGAAATGATCATAAAACACTACTTATTTAAGTGGGGCTCCTATATTAAAAAGAAGTAATATTATCCAGGTATGGAGGGAAGAGGATGAAAAGCACTTTCAGTATATCTTTCTAATTGAAATTTACTTGTATTTGCTATTGGCTTTGTTCCTTTATTGTAATACAGTAATACTTTATTTTCCAAAAGTTGTATACTTTAAATGACAAAAAAATAAATAAATAAGTAGTCTCAATGTGTTGTAGATAAAAATAAAAGAAATGATTGATCTCTGCATTAGATTGTGTTTAATCAAATGGTAAAGTAAAACTATATATGTCAGATGACAGCATAGCTTTAAAAATGAGGCTTGGAATAAAGTCTTTCAAAAATGGCTGTGTTCTGTCTACAAAGGAGGTATTATGATACATTTGTATTTATCTTCATTCTAGATAAAATGATAGTTTAGGGGAGAAAAAATTGTGAATGTCTGCTTTTTTTTTTTTTTTTGTGAGACAGACTTGCTCTGTCACCCAGGCTGGAGTGTGAGCCAGGCACAATCTCGGCTCACTACAACCTCCACCTGCCAGGTTCAAGCAATTCTCCTACCTCAGCCTTCCAAGTAGCTGGGATTACAGGTGCCTGCCACCATGCCCAGCTAATTTTTTGTATTTTTAATAGACACAGGGTTTCACCGTGTTGGCCAGGTTGGTCTCGAACTCCTGACTTCAGGTGATCCATCTGGCTGGGCCTCCCAAACTGTTGGGATTATAGGCATGAGCCACCGTGCCTGGCTGTGAATGTCTACTCATTACTTTGACCTCAGTAATGTCATTGAGTGTATTCATTTGTTTATTTTATTGTTATTGAAATTAGATTTTGTTTTTGTATGCCATTTTCTTCAAGACCAAAAGTATGGATAACTTACAGGTAAACTTTTGTTGTTGTTTGTTACATTTGATGTCTGTTTTTTTTTGTTGTTGTTGTTTTTTTTTTTTTTTTTTTTTTTTTTTTTTTTTTTTTTTTTTTTTTTTTTTTTTTTTTTTTTTTTTTTTTTTTTTTTTTTTTTTTTTTTTTTTTTTTTTTTTTTTTTTTTTTTTTTTTTTTTTTTTTTTTTTTTTTTTTTTTTTTTTTTTTTTTTTTTTTTTGAGACAGAGTCTAGCTCTGTCGCCCAGGCTGAAGTGCGATCTCAGCTCACTGCAACCTGCCTTAACTTCCCCAGTAGCTGGGATTACCAGGCCCAGCTAATTTTTGTATTTTTAGTAGAGACAGGGTTTCACTGTGTTGGCCACGCTAGTCTCAAACTTCTGACTTCAAGTGATCCTCCTGCCTTACCTCCCAAAGTGCTGGGATTATAAGTGTTAGCTACCGCGCCTGGCCTGATGTCTTTCTTAAATTTTTAGTTTAAAAGACCACAGGTTGCAAATATATAACTCAGTAAGTTAATCACCAGTGATAACCACAGTTATTCGATAACTTTTTTTAAGTTATTTTGTATAATTTAGAAATACAGGGTAAACAGTTTAGACAAAATTTAAACAAAAATGGTAATTTCATATAAAAAGGATCTGGGATTTTAAAAACTTTGTATATACTTCAAAATCATGATTAAAGTATAGTTTTGGTTCATTATTTTAAAATGTTATACATGTCTTCTGATGATAAAGTTTGTTTTAATTGTATAAGTAATCCTGAATCCATACTCATGGGAAGAAGGAAACTTAGTCAATACTAAAATACTAAAATATGTAAAGAGTTAAAGATGAAAGTCATTCTGTACAGTTCCAAAATTCTGTTTCTCTCTTCATAGCTAATGCTTATAGTTTAGTGTTTAATCTTGCATACCTTTTGCATGCATAAACCTTTACAATTTGTTTTACTTTTTTAAAAATATAAATGGGGCTCTATTTTACAATATATTAATATTCTTTTCATTGTTACAATTTTGTAATGGTTCTCTTAATGATGGATAATTGTTTTCAAACTATTTATATTCATTTCTACAGAGATATTTTTGTTTCCATTTTTTAAACTGTCACTTGTAAAACACTTTCTTTTTATAGAACCTTGTGAGAGATACCAAGATGTATAAGTATGTAATACATTATGATGGAGTGTAATGATCACAAGGATCAGTGACAGTTTTGATGATTAATTGAGTTATAAAATAAATGAAATATATTCTGGAAAAGTCGTGGGCTTTTTGTGTTATTTGTGGAATCACTAAAGGTAGTCCCTCACTATTAACAAATTTGTTTTGACAGATAATATATAAGGCACTGAATTATAACAGGCATTAGAAACATTGCCTATTTTCCTTAATCCTTTAGAAAGGATTGCTTCCCCAGTTATCAGAGATTTCTCTACCCTGTGTTTACAATAGCTACTGCTGGTAGGAATTGCTCTCCACTCTACTTTTGCTGCCATCCACGGTTAGATTACCCAACAAATATACTAAGTGTTTAGCAAAGCAGAGTCCAAAATGTAAGAGCAGTTTTTATCTTACCCAGAGTTTTACAATTAAAATTTTTTTAATTATTTCTCTGTGTATGTGTGTATGTATATGTACAGTATAATGTTGCATGCCGTACGTGGGGTGAGGCATCAGAGTGCCTTAACTTTTTCAGTGTTTGGCACCTCTGATTTGGCTCTCTGACGATTTATTCCACCTTCCTACCTTGAAATTCCACAAATTGGGCTCTTGAAATTACCTGGCATGGTGCCATGCACCTGTATTCTCAGCTGCTCCAGAGGCTGAGGTGGGAGGATTGCTTGAGCCCAGGAGTTTGAGATTGAGATGAACTGTGACCACACTGCTGCACTCCAGTCTGGACAACAGAGCGAAACCTCATTTCTAAAAATTCTTGAGCTTGTAACAGGCTGATTTTGTCCTACCACAAGTAATTGCTTTTGGAAGTAGTTTACAATTCCTCAGTTTCTTCCCTGTTATGGGGGGAAATACCCTTATAGGAGGTACCATGAGGCCAGTATCTAATAGATTCTGTCATCATTAGCTCACTTCCACACGCTGCTATCTCTCTGTACCTCAGTATACTTTGGAAAAATTATAATTTTGCTACCACTGCACCTCTCCTTCTTAGTAGGGAAGATTCATGTACGAGAAGAATGTCTTCTTACTTCTAGATGAGGTAATATCCCATTGGGAAGAAACAGCCAAGGAGAAAAAAGGTTTTTTCTTTTTTGAAGGGACTAGAACTTTTGTAGCTCAGCAAATTTGAACAAGTTTGACACTAATTCAGCTACATTATATTTTAACTAGGATTCTGAGTATGTTTGCTAATCTAACCTCCACATATACCTATTTATAACTTGAAATTTGCCTTTAAAATCACAAAAGCACAAAGCACTGTGGTGCTTGTAACACTCTTCCATATTATTATAGGTACCTAAATGACCATGGAATCTGGAGCCGAGAACCAGCAGAGTGGAGATGCAGCTGTAACAGAAGCTGAAAACCAACAAATGACAGTTCAAGCCCAGCCACAGATTGCCACATTAGCCCAGGTATAAAATACATAGAGGAATACCAGGTTGTGTCTCTTCCTAGAGGAATATGTTTCCAAGAGAATTTAGTTGTTATTACAGAGATGTACATAGAACAAGCAGAGATATTTGTACAATATCAAAATTCCTATTATTAGCATATGTTTAGAAATGATAATATGAATTTAATAACAACAGTAAAATGTATTGTTAAACAATAATACAGTATTTTTAGAGAAATGATCCAAAAACAGTTACATTTTAAACTTATAGGTAAATTAATTGATGCTTTCAAATAAGGGTAGAAAACCTTGGCTATGTATGACAACTGCTTTTTTTTTTTTAAATGACACAGATTTATTTTTCAGCAATGTAGATGCAGATAATATGAAAGCCTAAGTTTATATACCTAAACTAAAAATTAGAATAAGCAAGTAAGTTGACATGTAAGGAAATTTTAAGGATAAGAGTAGTTTTTGGTTTCCTGTATATTTTAAATATAATTCCTGATTCTTTCATTTCATCTTTGTTCTTAACATCTTATCTTTAAGAATATCTTCTCTCATTCTTACGATTTTGTTCACATGTATTTTCATCAAATATTTTATTAACAGCTATTTACATAGATATGAATGAGAAAGGTGATTAATTTAAAAAACAAATTGCAAATACAAACCTGCTAGGTAGTAGTGTGATACCGCCTTTTTCAGATGAATGTTCCCAGGAGAATATAAGCCTTGCAGAAGCTCTGATTTATGTAGCTTCAGTTCTCCAAGAGTTTAAAAGTTCCTAAAGAAGTCACCTAGCAAGAATGAATCATGGGAAATAGAGGGCTCACCACACTTGGAGTGTCTGGCTGCGATAAAGTGTGAGCCAGATACTAGATTTTCGTCAAGAATATAGTCAGAAGGAGTGGGCTACTCTATGTTTTCTCCTAAGGCCACTAGGGTTTACCTTCAGCCTTCAGGAATAAGACAAAGCCAAATACATTTAATGTACTCATATGAGGCAGGCTGTGGGAATGAAGGGGAGAGAGCCAGAACTTCCATCAATACAGGGTCAAGGTAAGAAAGCACAGATAAGAATCTGGGCTCATCTGTGCATTTTGCTCTCTAGTAAGAAGAAGATACAATGCTAGGCTGGGCACCATGGCTCATGCCTGTAATCCCAACACTTTGGGAGGCTGATACAGGTGGATCACTTTAGGTCAGGAGTTCAAGACCAGCCTGGCCAACATAGTGAAACCCCATCTCTACTAAAAATACAAAAATTAACCAGGTGTGGTAGCATACACCTGTAAATCTAACGACCTTGGGAGGCCGAGGTGGGAGAATCACTTGAGCCTGAGAGGCAGAGGTTGCAGTGAGCCAATATTGTGCCACTGCATTCCAGCCTGGGTAACAGAGCAAGACTCCGTCTCAAAAAAAAAAAAAAAAAAAGAAGATGATGATACAATGCTAGCAGGCATCTTTATGATAATAGTCCTCAATATATCTATTTCTGGAGTCATACTATTTTGTCCGGTCTGGTTGTCCCCAGAGTTGGTTGTATTGTCTTATCCTGGGAATTCCTTTCACCCTATTTCCTTTTTCCCACAGTTTGGGTTCTTGATATGGTAAAGCATGTTTTTCAGTGGTTTCATGAGAAAGAAGGGTTGGCTGAGTAAAGATAGCATGTTATAAAAATTGAATGTACATATGTGCCTTAAAAAATATCTAGAAGATCTACAGCAGAAATATTAAAAGTGATTAGCTTAGGCTGCTAGTGATATAAAGGGTTTTATTTTATTTTTCTGTATCTGTATTTTATAAATTTATGATGAGAGGAGCCATTATATACAATTATTAGTGTAGAAAAGGGATTATTCATTGAGTTAGCATGGTATATTTTCCGTAGAGAAGACTCAGAATAGAGAACATAGTAATTGTTTCAAATATTAGAAGAGCATTTATATGGAATTGAGATGAGATACTTTGAATAAGGTTATAGTTCTCAAACTTTAGTGTAGGGGAAAGTATCATTGGGTTCCTGTTAGATTTGACTTTGCAGAGTATCCTGTGTGACTCTAATGAAACTATTCCCTAGACTACATTTTGAGAATCAAATAAAACTAAGCAAGACTCATGGTGGCCAAAGAGAAAGTGATTAATAAAAAGGACTTTCTTACTATCCAAAGTTGGAAGCTTCTGTTTGTAACCTATATGCCAAAGACTCTGTCTTTATAGAGATCTTTCTCCTAGGCTTCACAGTCACATATTTCACTCCCTGCTAAAATAAACATCTCTATAAATTCAGTGGTCAGATTAGTTTCATCATCTTCCATTACAACCCCAGTCACCCAAAAGCTTGTCCTTACTTCTTTCATTCTTTTTCAATTAAGGACATAGTCTACCAGTTCTCTCTCAGACATGAAATGTGAGTCATCTGCAATTCCTCTCTCACCTTTTAACCATTTATAAAGCCCTTTCTGGAGTGCTTCCAAATTTTCATAAAATCACTTTCTTCATTTTCATTTCTTCTACTACTAACTGCCCTACTTTTGGCCTTCATCACCTTAACTACTGCATAGGCTTTCTTTCTTGGTCTCCCCACCACCAGTTTTTCCCCCTGAAATATGTATCTTTCACATTGCCACTAAAGTGATCTATCTAAATGGAAACATCATGATGATATTCAAGAGTTCAGAATTCTTTCAGTGGCTTCTCCAATACCTTCAAGATAAAATGCAGTTTCTTTGATGTGACATAATACAGGCTTTTTATGACTAGCACATCTAGCCCCACCTGCCTCTGTTACTTTCATTCTCCCAACTTCATACATCATACAGTAACACACTTATGTGCTCTAGTGGTGCTGAGCTGCTGGTTATCCCTCTCTGCCATGTATGCTATTTCTCTTTGTTTTTGCCACTGCTCCACTCTCTACTTAAAATTCTATGCCTCTTTCCTGTAAGTAATAGCAAGTTTTAACTTTTTTTCTTTGTTTTAAATTCACATTCTTTCCTGGTAGCCTCCCCTTCTCTTAGGTTGGGTAGAGTAATTCTCAGTGTGTCTGTTTTTCTTTTACTGCACTGAATTGTGTGTACTTGTGTCTCTCTTCCCCATTTACTGCAAACCTCATTTACTACACTGAATTGTGTTTACTTGTGTCTCTTCCCCATTCCTTCACATACATACCCCCAATAATTTATTTGAAGTCAAGAGGTCCCTTTCTCACTTTTGTAGTTTCAGTTCTAACATTATTCCTGGAACATAGGTCCCCAATAACTGTTTCCTGAATGAGTAAATAAAATTCCTATCCCTGAATGTGTTCAAGCATAGAAGCAATAAATACCATGTGGTAGACATGTATGATTTAAGGACCCTTTTAACCTGGATACTGACTCATTAAAATTGCCTTAGTTCTAGAGTTAGTAGGTCATGTTTGCTCATGCTTGAGAGCAGTTAGATTTTAGAACGTGACTTACTTAACATGATATTCTGAAGAATTTTATGTTTCTTCAAGGATAGTATATCTGTTGACCTTGGTTGAACACTTAATCTCTTTGAGCAGTTATTTCTGTTTTTAAAATGGAGATCCTTATCACTGTCTTCCTTTTCTTCAAAGAGCAAAATCAAAAATTGGAGATGAAAGCAGGTGGGAAAATGTAAAGCACCATAGAAATAAAGTGATTACCTCGTGTTCAGAGAGTCTGTGTTACATATTTGATATAACATTAAAATAGTTTTTGTATTCTGTCACTTGGGAATAGCTGAAAAGGGTAGGGGTGTAGTTTTGGGCCTTTTTAATAGTGTTTTCCTTAAAGAATATTAAATTTAGTCATTACTTTCATATTGGTGAAATACATATCTAGCAAAAAGGTCACATTTTTGCTTCTAATCAGTTACTTCATATTGAGCACGAGTACTGCCAAAGAGTATCTGTGATGATAATTCTTTTCTGTGTTCAACACCATAGGTGTCTATGCCAGCAGCTCATGCAACATCATCTGCTCCTACCGTAACTCTAGTACAGCTGCCTAATGGGCAGACAGTTCAAGTCCATGGAGTTATTCAGACGGCCCAGCCATCAGTTATTCAGTCTCCACAAGTCCAGACAGTTCAGGTATGTGTATAAAAAGTTCTGGATCTATTTTAATAACTATTGTTTATAGCCGTATCTGTCTCCTTTCACTAGTTATGAAAATAAGGACATATCTAGTTCAGAATTTATTTTATTCACAGTAAAGGAATATGCTGCATCTATATAGTCACCTTATGTATAGGAACATATGTACAAAAGAGCAAACATAAGAAAATGACTGATTTCTTAAGCTGCAGAAGAAAAAGAATTGATTGGGAAAAATAATGAAGTACATGAGATAACATGGAAGTATTTGGGAGAAACTGTAGGACTGAAGTACCTCAGTTAAGGAAAATTGAGATGCAGAAATAACAACTAATTTTCTAAATCTACAACTGGAGAAAAATAAACCCTTGATCAAAATTTAATAACCTTACCTAAGATATTATTTGAACTTAGAAATTACATAAAGCATTTGTAAAATCAGCTGTGCTTAGGGTTTTCAGTTACAGTATGTACTTTGAAATAATAATATATTCAGAGGGTACATCTTCAGGATCAGGAATTATACTATGCATGTTATCTTATTATTTGGAGAGAAGAGGTCTTTCCTTTGGGTTTGATCCACAGGTAATAAAGGCACTGTAGACTTTTGAAGGTGACTACTCTATTTAACTGTAGGGAAACAAGAGCGGTATAGATATTTGCAATTGAGCTTATTGAAAAAAAAAAAAAAAAAGACTTGAACGTTCATTCAAGTAGGCCATAACCCCAGCCTCCCATTTCATATTTTTTGCTTCACAGTCTTCCTGTAAGGACTTAAAAAGACTTTTCTCCGGAACACAGGTGAGTCCTAGGTCCTAGATTTGGAGAGAACTATTATTAGAAAGGAAGGTGAGAAAATATTCTTTATGTCTTTGTCCTTTTCCTCGATAAACATGGAATTTCAAGACTTGAACAAAAACCTCGGATATCTTCTGGGTCTAGGCCATACTTGTTACCTACCCAGCCCTTAGTCTGTTGCTTAATTCAGTATAACATTTCTCCCCTCTTCCTAATGGTAATCCAGCATTACTTGAACACTTTCAGAGAAAGGAAGCTCAATCTCCTGAGGTAACCTATTTATAATTAGGAGTGATTGCTAAAATATTCTTCTCTGTAGTGATCCAAAATATATCTTTCTAAAACTTTTACCTAGTGATCCCAGGTAAACACAGGTTCTATTCTCAGAAACTAGATTAGCAAGTCTAATTCCTGTTCTGTTGGACTGCTTCCTTCTCCCCATCCCCCGCACCCTTCCTATTTTTAAGAAAATTTCCAGACTAAACAATTTTTCCTTTGCCATTTATTAGATGGTATAACTTTGATTCCTCTTCACCATCCTGGTTATTTTCTTATGGGTGAGAGCTGTTATGTTTTCTTTACATATGGTAACCAGAACTGATTAATATTTGTAGAGGGGAGAAGTGCTATTTGTCCTGGAAGCATTCTATTAATGTCCTCAATAGATTTTGTCAGCCATTTTATACTATTGAGTCATCAAACTGCTATTACCCACCTCTACTTCATTCTTTGTGCTTTTGGTTCGCTTTGACACTTAAGTGGGAGTGTGGTGGAGGAGAAGTAATATTTTTGTGTGAAATCATCAAGTTGTATGAATTTCGATAAGACACTGGGAATGGAATTTGTTAACAAGTAAAAGATAGTGTTGTACATGTAAAGATCTAAGAACTTGGTATTTCTATGAAATCACAATGACTCAGCAATAGTCCTTTGCCTTAGTTTTTATTCCATTGAGTGCTACCTTACCATTCTCCATACTGTGCCATTACTAATTCCCTACCCATGTTATCCTCTTGATAATAGTTAAAAAAGTTGATCTGCTAGTGAGGAGACCTAGATTCCAGACTCAGTTTGGACATTAGTAAGTCAAATGACCTTGGGCACATCTACCTTTCTCTTTTTGACCTTGGGCCCATCTACCTTTCTCTTTTTCACTTGTAGAAGATCTTTCTATAAAGAACACAGAAGTTAAGTTACAGCTACAAAATTTGCGAAGATTACTGTTTTTAATTATAATATGTGATATGGTTTATTGTGTTCTTGATTTTAATCTGGGACAACATAATTTGGACATGGAGATTTTATGGCCATTAACTATAGAATCATGGATTTTTTTTTATTTGTATTCATCTTTAAGGAACACATTTTTCCTTTAAGGTCTGTTAACATAAATTTAACTTCTAATTTAAAGAGTGTGTATTTATAAAAGAAATATTGGACTTCTTGAATCCTGGATTCTACAAATAGAGATACAAATATATTTTTTTCTTTGAAGGGCCTAAACTGTGAGTGTCTATTTTAGTGGTTAACTTAGCCAGTTAATAATGATTAGTGTTAATAACTAGAAAGTAGTTTATATCAAAAGAGATGATCAAACAAGGAGAGGAATGGTCCTCCAAACTTCTAGATGGAAGATCTCATTAGTATTCCAGAATAAAGTTTCCAAAATATACAAGGTTACATTTCTCTTGATGTGAGAATAGATTATTACTTTAGGTTGTCATTCATTCCTGCAACAAATGTTTATTGGTTACATGCTATGGGTTAGTCACTGTTCTAGTTGCTATAAAAGACAGCAATGAGAAAATAATACTTCTCTATTCCCAAGATCATATTTTAATGAAAAGAGACAGACTATAAAGAAATAAAGTGTGTCAGGTGAGAACTGCGAGAGAGATAAATAAGCCAGGGGAAAGGGATGGAAAATGATGTGGAGGAAAGGGTGTTCTACTTTATGTAATGTGGTCAGGGAACACAGCAGAGACCAGAAGGCAATGAAGGAGGCTAAGGCATGCAGATCCAAAGGTTTGGCAGTGAGGGTATAGTTGGGATATCAAGGAATAACAGAAAGGTATGGCTGGAATAGAGTAACCAAGGAGGGAAGTGATTGGAGATGCAATTAACAATGTAAGTTTGTCTCCTTTAGAATCTCAAATCTGTATACTTTAAAAACCCTATAAATAGAACTTTCTAAACTGTTCAGAAGTCTTCTGGAGTTTCAGCAGGTGTTGGACTTATTTGTTAAAAATACAAAAATTGTAACACCTTCCTATTAACATGAAATAAACTGACTGAGAGCCAGGGAGATGAAAATAAACTAGATAAATCTCATTGAACACTTGCATAATTGGTAGATGAAAATGAAAATGGTCATTTAGTAAGCACACCTAAAATGCACCTAGTTTTGTTATTTACATATCATGAGTTTTATTTTTCAGTGCCAGCAGTTGTTAAATCACATTTCAGAAACCTAAGCTTAGAATCTGATTTCTAAATGACTGTTATAAAGTATTAAATGAGGCCAGGCTCCTGTGGCTCATGCCTGTAATCCCGGCACTTTGGGAGGCTGAGGCGGGTGGATCACTTGAGCTCAGGAGTTCAAGACTGGCCTGGCCAATATGGCAAAACCCTATCTCTACTAAAAATGCAAAAATTAACTGGTCATGGTGATGGGCACCTGTAGTCCCAGCTACTCAGGAGGCTGAGGCAGAAGAATCACTAGAACCTAGGGGATGGAGTTTCCAGTAAACCAAGATCACACCACTGTACTCCAGCCTGAGTGACGGAGTAAGACTCTGTCTCAAAAAAAAAAAGGAAAACTCTTAAATGATTTTTTAATGAAGCATATGAAATCATGTAATTCTCACTATCCTGAAAAATTACATGATTTCTCTTTAAGAAATGTAGAAATTTTTAATATTTATGTTTCTCCTATCTCTTTAAGAACTCTTGTTTTATAATATGAATACATAAAATTTAGAAACAAGAAAATGTATGCCTACGTAAATTTTTCTTACTTATAAAAGATATATACAGATCAAAAGAGTTTTTTTTTTTTTTAAGACGGAGTTTCGCTGTTGTTACCCAGGCTGGAGTGCAA
>PVKV010003287.1:54141-124070 GCA_004027835.1 Alouatta palliata
AAGCAATTCTCCTGCCTCAGCCTCCCGAGTAGCTGGGACTACAGGCACGTGCCACCATGCCCAGCTAATTTTTGTATTTTTAGTAGAGACGGGGTTTCATCATGTTGACCAGGATGGTCTCGATCTCTTGACCTCGTGATCCACCCGCCTCGGCCTCCCAAAGTGCTGGGATTACAGGCGTGAGCCACCACGCCCGGCCCAAAAGAGTTTGAAGATCATTAATCTAGACTTTCAGTAAGCTTCTTGATCCAATGAGTAAAACACTATAAGGCCAGGAGCAATGGCCAGTGGTCTGTAATCTTGAAGCCAGGAGTTCAAAACCAGCTTGGGCAACATAGCAAGACCCTGTCTCTACAAAAAAAATTAAAAATTAGCTGGGAGTGGAAGTGCATGCCTGCAATCCCAGCTACTCAGGAGGTCAAGTCTGGAGGATCACTTGAGCCCAGGATTTTGAGGCTGCAGTGATCTGTGATTGCACCACTGCACACCATCTGGGTGACTGAGTGAGATCCTGTCTCTTAAAAAAATTTTTTTTAATTAAAAAAAAAACTGTATCCAAACCATAAATCTCAACCATACTGAGGGAGAGTACTTAAGTTTCCAGGGGACCATGTATAGTTTTAGGAAACATTGAATGTTACCATTGCTTTGATTGGTTCTAGTTACATTACGGTTTATTTTAAAATTTCCAATAATGAAAACAGGGAGTCCTCCACCTTTTCAATATAAACAGGTAGTATGGGTTTTAAACAAACCAAAGTTGAGAAATACAGATCTAAAACTTTATATCTTCAAGTGGTAGTTTAGCCTTTTGAAAATTTGCTTATGTACAAGTAGCCAAAATTAAAGACCTGTTTAAGGAATTCAGAAAGAAGTTAATAAGTGACAGGAGATGAGAACAAAAAGAAGGGTTCCATCATTGGAATGTGATGATGATATGTTGATATTTATAATTGGGATATAATTAATTTTTCATATGTATATTTTTATTATTTGTAAAATAGATTTTTGATGTGATTTTTATTGATCTCAGTAATGTGGATCCAGTATGATTTTTTTTTTTAACAGCAGTTCTAGGTTCACACCAAAATTGAGAGGAAGGTACAGAGATGACCTTTATGCTCCCTCCCCAGCTCTGTGGATAGCTTCCCCTATTCTTAACGTCACCCCCCCCCCGAGACTGGTACATTTGTGTTACAATTTGATGAACCCACATTAACACATCATAGTCACCCAAATCCATAGTTTACATTAGGCTTCATTCTTGGAATGGTATATTCTGTGGCAATATTTTTATTATTGATTAATTGATAGATTAGGGACTCCATAGGAATTGGCTTCATGGCTTACTTCTCTTCAGATAGTATTCCCAAAGAGGAAGTGTTATATTCTTTTCAATACTCTGAATTCTCTTTACATTTAAAAAGTTGTAAGCAGTAAATAGTAGTAAGTTAATTCCTTCTGTGTGAATTGACAAAATCTTATAGATGAGAAAAGGGCAACCTTTTATTTTTTCACTAAAGGCCATAGATCCCGAGTTAGAAAAAAAAAAAAAAAATCAAAGGACACAGATTAAAAAACATTAATGCCCAGCACAGTGGCTCATGCCTGTAATCTCAGCACTTTGGGAGGCCGAGGTGGGCAAATCACGAGGTCAGGAGATCAAGACCATCCTGGCTAACACGGTGAAACCCCGTCTCTACTAAAAATACAAAAATTAGCTGGGCATGGTGATGCACACCTGTAGTCTCAGCTACTTAGGAGGCAGAGGCAGGAGAATCGCTGGAACCCAGGAGTTGGAGGTTGCAGTGAGCGGAGATCATGCCACTGCACTGCACTTCAGCCTGCGGGGCAGTGTAATTCCACCTCAAAAAAAAAAAAACATTTGTTTCATTTCAAAACTATCATGTGGGTAGTTGACATGGCATGTTTTAACATTGTTTCAATGAGTTCCAACTTGGAGGCGGGTGTTCCTTAATCACTGTATGTTCTTAAGAGAAGGTTGGGGCATATGAGAGTCAAGCAGTGGGCACAGAAAGAGCCACAGAGGAACTAAGTGGATTCTGAGTGGAGTATTAATGAAGGGAAATAACAGTTGTCAGAGTACTGTTGGCTTTGAGTTCAGTCTTGTTATCCTCTGAATTTCGGATCCTTTGCTCAGGCTTTTTCATAGTTCCTGATCTTCTGTATATGAGAAAGTTTGTGCAGGAAACTCTTTTGTCTGGGCTACTTACAGCAGCTACTGATTAATGTAAAACTTCTCTGTGTACTCCTTTGGCAGTAATTACAGCATTATTACTCTGCTGAAAATCACCAGCAGCTACTGATTAATGTAAAACTTCTCTGTGTACTCCTTTGGCAGTAATTACAGCATTATTACTCTGCTGAAAATCACAGACTAAATTCAGCATTACCCATCTTTTTGTCTGTCATTTGTGAATTTATTGTATGTTGCCTGTTGATTTTTAGGTCTTTCAGACTGTACTTAGACTTTAAAGTGTTTGGATGGGGAAATTACTTCATTATAAGTATATTTTACTAAAAGTTGCTAGATTTACCTGGTTTCATTTTTAAATGAGCATGCATATCACAAAGCCCTGTCAAAATGAATGCCCACTTTGCAGAACCGTTAGGCTCAGACCACACATAGAGTATGCTTAGAATTTCTCAAGTACCTTTGAATATGTTTTCTTACTGCCATTGCCATATATTTTGATGTGAAGCTAACCTACATAGACCCTTTTGTCTTGGTTAAGTGTAATTCTTACTCTGACAGCATAATGTACACCTAGTTCAGGAAAGGTTTCTGCTGATTAGAGAAACTTTGACAGTGTAAATTTGACAATCGAGCATACTTAGGTCTAAGTGAACTCTTCTAGTCTAAAAACGTGTGAAAATGCCACTGGTTGCTGCTTCTGACAAAGCTGGTTTGAGACTAGAGTGGTCTGGTTTGAGACTGGAACCACGAGGATTTCAATGCTGGTAAGGATGTCTAAAATGGAGGTACTAAATATTGACAGTGGGCCGGGCGCGGTGGCTCACACCTGTAATCCCAGCACTCTGGGAGGCCAAGGCGGGTGGATCACCTGAGGTCGGGAGTTCAAGACCAGCCTGACCAACATGGTGAAACCCTATCTTAAAAAAAAAAAAAAAGAAATTAAATATTGACAGTAGCTCCACTACTTCCTAGCTTTGTGACTTGGGTGAGTTACTTCTTTGTGCCTTAGTTCTTCCATCTGTAGAATGGATATAATATTATAGTACCCATCTGGCACCTATATTACTGTGAATATTAAGTAATGTAGTATATGTAAGTGCATTGGCATAACACCTGACACATAGTCATCTGTAAATTCCAGTTTCTATCATTAATATCCCATGTAAAATCTTTATTCACTTATCTTCATTACTTTTCAGTTCAGGGATTCTTAACAGAAATGCATAGTTCTTTACCTTGAATTTTTACTTACAAGTGATTATAGAATGCTAACTTTGAAACATATTAGTTTTTCCTAACTTGCTAGGAACAGCTGTCAGGGATGTGATAATGGATCACTGGTCTTACTGTACAACTGTAAATATATTCATAAGTGTTTATACGGTTAAAGAATATATGTATAGTCACTATATAGACTTAGGGCCAAATATTTTACCATCCATTTTATCCCTTATTTCAGAAACCTTATTTTAGTTGGTAGTTTTTTCCAATAGATGTAAGAAAAAACTGATAAGTAATACTGATGCATTCAGGATTTATTACATGGAGTCCTGAACAAAAAATTAAACTGCAGCTATTTTAGGTTCTCTAACTTCATCTTAGTTTATAGGGTAAGTAAAGGGAAGGGGAGAGTGATTGATGTGGTTATCTCCCATAAGAACTGATTTTTTTTTTCTACTGAAGCATATATATGGATTATATATGACTTTTTGTATTCAACTTCTAAATGAAAATTTTATAGGAACTAAATTTGATTATCAAGATAAAGTTTTTCTTTATTTTCAGATTTCAACTATTGCAGAAAGTGAAGATTCACAGGAATCAGTGGATAGTGTAACTGATTCCCAAAAGCGAAGGGAGATTCTTTCAAGGAGGCCTTCCTACAGGTATGGAATTTAATAGAATCAAAGATGTGGAGGAAGTCTTAGGTAGTTGCAGGTAAAGAGATGTCAGAAGACCATTAGTTGCTGAAGTCAGTTCCTTATAGATTATTTCTCTTCATCTTGAGTTACTTGTCTCAAATAAAGTGAAGCTTGTCCTACATAAAAAGAGCACTTGTTACTCTCACTAGTCCTGATATTTTCTTTCTGTTTCTGGTTCTGTAGACTGTGCTGGCTGCCTTTCTGTTTAAAAAGTTTGGAATACATTTGATAAGGTTATAGCATTTAAAAGTTATAAGCCAACTCTGAGGCTCTGTTATTTATCTACTTAGTAACACATTTCAAACCATTTTTTATGCCGTGGTACTTAACAGATAGCTATTTATTAATTTAATAATTGTCTTGGGGTGATGCTTTACCAACATCCCCTAATTCTAGCGATAATTTACCGTAGTTTTTGTGTTCAGCTATAGATGTTGCCTAGTCCATGCCTTGCCTCCCAGGTGAACCAAAACCATTTTTTAATATGTAAAAATTAGCTCCACATTAAATATCTTCAGGAAGGGCAAGTTTACTTCAGCTTTAATAAACTTCAGACTCATAATTATCTTTCTTCTTGTTAGTATAAATTATTTTTATTTTTATATATTCCTATTTTTCAAAGGGGTGGTCTTTTTCCCCCTACTTGGCTACTAAACTAACCCTTTTCTCTGTCCTCACAATTAAGAATCCTAAGTGACTAACAATTAATTGATTTTGAGGTCTTAATGAAATCTTATATTACCAGTACATGTTATATGTATTCATAATTTATTTTAAATATAGCTAGTGTTAGATTTTAACTTTGAAGTATATCTCATGTTAGTGTATAACACATTTGATCCTGAAGCAAATCCAACCAAATACTACTAGTTATTACACAGGTAAATATGAAAGCCAGGATTTTTATACTTTTGGTTTGTAACTCCTCTTTTTTTCTATGTGATTTAAAAGACAAAGGGATAAAACAATAACTATAAATTTCTGTGAATAAGCACATGATATATGAAGATGTCATTTTTGATAACAGCATAAAGGAGCAGAGTTTATAACTAGTTTATTACAAATTTAAGATAACCAAAAATTACTTGGGATAGGGTTTTTAGGGGTTCCCCCCCCTTTCAGTGTGATATGTTATTCATTTGAAATATAGTGTGGTTCCTTTGTTTTTGTGTTCCATCTTAAGAGTTTCTCCCCCAATCCTTGTTGATCTTTATTTTTTTTTCTAGTAAGGGAAACATCTAACACCATACCAAAAGTCAGAATTGTACCAAAAAAGTATACTCAGTAGTGCCTCCACATTTTTTTTGTCGTTTTCATTTCTTTCCCAGCCATCCCTAGTAAATAGCTAAATCATTAAGCTCTGGTTTATCCATTCTGATTTTTTGTCTTGAACAAATGAGCAGATACATGTATATTTTCTTATTTCCCTTTTTTCCTGACACAAAAGATATGCTATATCCATTATTTGGATGTACCGTAGTTTATTGAACCACTTGCCTACATATGGGCATATAGACTGTTTCCAGCATACTTTTCCCTTTTTTTTTTTTGTATTTTAGACCTTGGATATATGTTTCCAATATTTTGCAATTACAAACAGTGCTAATGGGAATAATCTTAAGCAAGTTTATTTTCATATTGTTGGAAGTGGGGTGAATTCCTGGAAGTGGGATTGAGGCATGAACACTGAGGTTTCCTTAAAGGTCACCAAATTCCTTACATCAGGGTTGTGCCAATTTTATAACTCCCAGCAGCAATTTATGAGAGTATGTGTTTTTTTGTAGCTTTGCTAACAGATATTGTTAATGTTTCCCAATCTAAGAACTGAGAATTTAAAAATCAGGTTTTGATCTTTTTTCCCCTTTGTTGATTGTTGACTTTTTTACTTTCCAACTATGTGTGTGTGTGTGTGTGTGTGTGTGTGTGTGTGTTCTTTGAGATGTAAAAGATGTTTGTCATATAGTCAGTCTTTTTATCCCCCTTAACTGTACTCTTCCTTACGTTCAGGTTAAAGATAATTCAGCTTTTTTTTTTTAGTACTTATTTGGGTTCATTTTGACATCTAGATCAATCCCTGACCCATTAAGAGTTTATTCTTGTAATTTATATATTTTAAACTTCTGCCGGCCAGGCACAGTGGCTCACACTTGTAATCCAAGCACTCTGGGAAGCCGAGGTGGGCAGATCACCTGAGGTCAGGAGTTCGAGACCAGCCTGGACAACATAGTAAAACCCCATCTCTACTAAAAATACAAAAAAAACTTAGCTGGGCATGGTGGCGGGTGCCTGTAATCCTAGCTACTCGGGAGGCTGATGCAGGAGAATTGCTTGAACACAGGAGGCAGAGGTTACACTGTAAGTGTAAGCCAACATCACCCCACTGTACTCCAGCCTGGGCGATAGAGCAGGACTCCATCTCAAAAAAAATAAACTTCTGTCCTAATCACTAGCACCTTTCTGTCAGTTTTCTCATCTTTATTATTTGTATTTAGCCAACAAATTTTACTTATATTTTTAATTATTCTAGTTTTATAATTTTCTAGGAAAATTTTGAATGACTTATCTTCTGATGCACCAGGAGTGCCAAGAATTGAAGAAGAGAAGTCTGAAGAGGAGACTTCAGCACCTGCCATCACCACTGTAACAGTGCCAACTCCAATTTACCAGACTAGCAGTGGACAGTACAGTGAGTAATAGATAATATCTGTTTGAAAAAGTGAGGAGAGGCCAGGCGCGGTGGCTCACGCCTGTAATTCAAGCACTTTGGAGGCCAAGGTGGGCGGATCATCTGAGGTCCGGAGTTCAAGACCAGCCTGACCAACATGGTGAAACCCAGTCTTTAAAAAACAAAAGAAAAAGTGAGGAGAAAAGCTAATGGTTGCATTCTCTTCCAAGGAACCATATAAGTGCTAAGTCTTTTCTCAATTTTGCTACCATTTTATTTCCTTTACTCTTCAATGTGCAGAGGTCTTTAATGGTAGTATTTTCTTTTCTTCAGAGAATCTTAGGATTAGTCAAGTATATAAGCCTTTTAGATGTCCTTTTGTCTTTTTACAGATGCATGAAAAGCCTGAGTTTTTTGAACCACTAATTGAGACCCTAGGTTTTAGTCCTCATGTGTTGAGAGAACATGAGATTTTTTAGATTAAAAAAAAATCATTCCTTGAATATATCTCGGTATTCATTTTAATAGTTTGTCTTGCCTTCTGAAAGAAGCATTTTAATACCTTCGTGTTTAATAATGTTTCAGGAGGTGATGAGGGTGGCTTGGTTTTAGTCAGCACATTCAGTTACTCCTTTTCATATGAAAGATAGTAAGATACTTTACTTTTTGGCCCACAAAAAGCAAATATTTCTCTTACAAAATTATTAAAATGTTTTCATTTCTATGATGTCTGAAACTTAGGTCTGTCTTCTTATCTTTAACCAAAATCTGTTACAAGGCACTTTTGAATTTTTTTTTTTTTTTTCTGTAGTGCAGTGGTACGATATCAGCTCACTGCAACCTCTACTTCCTAGGTTCAAGCAATTCTCCTGCCTCAGCCTCCTCAGTAGCTGGGACTACAGGCATGTGCCACCCTGCCCAGCTAATTTTTGTATTTTTAGTAGAGACAGAGTTTCACCATGTTGACCAGGATGGTCTCTATCTGTTGACCTTGTGGTCCGCACATCTCAGCCTCCCAAAGTGCTGGGATAACAAAATGAGCCGCTGCACCTGGCCTTGAATTTTATTTTGTTTGATCAAAAAGCATTTGTGTGAGTGAGTGGTACTTTTTTTTTTCTTTTTCCTTTTTTTTTTTTTTTTTTTTGCCTCTGAAAGTGCTTTATTCACTTAGGGATATTTTCACTTGGATTTGTTCATTAAACCCAGTGCTGCCCATTTATATCCTTTCCCCCACCCACCTTAGTTACAAATTAAATGTACACATTGAAACTTCTTTATTGAGTGAGTTTCCTAATGCCCTGAGGATATCTGTATCAGAAATACGCATAAAAGTCTGAGGCCCAGCACAGTGGCTCACGCTTGTCTTCCCAGCACTTTGGGAAGCCAAAGTGGAAGGATCACTTAGCCCTCCAAGAGTTCAAGACCCCATCTCTATTTATAAAAATTATTTGACAATTAAGAAATATGCATAAAAGTTTGACCCCCATGTTATTTTTCAGTTCCAGTTCAACCTTGGTTTGCATAACTAATTTGCATTCCCAACTGTATTAAAGACAAATTCTCAAGTAGCAAACTTTTTAACTTCTGCCAACACTGAAATTTTTGAGACTAAGTAGAAGGAAGGCATTTTCGACTAAGCTTTTTATATTGACTATGCTCAATTAGCTTAGTCATCTTTTTTCTTCTTAAGATCTTTGTGGCAGATATAAAGTACAACTCTACACCTACAACTCTCTGCATGTGTGTATTTTTAGTTAAAGCTTCATACCAGATACTTTTAGTTATTCAAGATGTGTATTGTAAGACATTGATACATGATCTTTATTTTTCCCCTACTTCAGCATACCTGAGGGATACAACATACTCCTGTCAGTAGCAGATTCACTATTACAGAGATTCTCACTTGAATTAGGAAACATGCTCTTAAGAGGCCTATCAATAGAATCTAAAAAGGAGAAGTGAAGGGTAGAGAAGTATCACTGCCCCTATAGATGTTTAATTTGGTACACTCCTCTCCTCCAGTAGTTGAAATTGCTAGTTTTAAGAGATTAAGCCAGGCATGGTGGCTCTCACCTGTAATCCTAGCACTTTGGGAGGCCCAGGCCATGGATAACGAGGTCAAAAGTTCAAGACCAACCTGGCCAACATGGTGAAACCCTGTCTCTGCTAATAATAGTGTTGGGCACCTGTAATCCCAGCTACTCAGGAGGCTGAGACAGGAGAATTGCTCGAATCCTGGGAAGGGAAGGTTGCAGTGAGCTGAGATCGCACCACTGCACTCCAGCCTGAGTGACAGAACAAGACTCCATCTCAAAAAAAAAAAAAAAGAGAGAGAGAGAGAGAGAGAGATTAATACATTGAAATTTTTAAAGCTTTGTTCATTATTTTTATCCTGTGTCCTCTCTGTGTATACACACATAGCTTTGATGGAACTGATTTAACATGTTCTTCTTTTCATTAAGAGCAATGTAATAAATATATATACAGCAACATTTATATATTTCTTAACTTATAAAGTCAACATGTTTGTCAGAATTCACCATAAATATATAAACATACATAGTTATGTATATTGTTTCTTTAATAGTTGCATTGTGTTTCACTGTGTAAATATAGCGTTTATTTAAACATTCTGTGGCTGATGAACATTTAGGACATTTCTACTGTTTCAAACAATGCTATATAAATATCCTAAGAGTGGAATTATCAAATTAGAGCATATCCTCCCCCAAGTCCCCTTCCAGGTGAATGCATGAATTTTCACTCCTTCCTTAAATTGGTTATTTTTCTAAACTCATGCTGTTGCTAGATTTATCTGTTCAGTGTCCCAGATAGTAAAGTCTTGTTAGTGATTCTGCTGTTAGGTAGAAAACATATGTCTGTCATTTTGAACTTGAATTTTTTTGTTTCACTAAATAAAACTATGACTCATGATGTTTCCCTCTTTATTCCAGCTACTCAGATTCTTAGCTTTTAATTGTATTCTTTTCTTAGTCTAGATTTTCTTCTAGAATTGTTTTATATAACTAAGGATACATCTATTACTTACTTCTTTTTATTGTTTTAATGAGTTGTGTTTTATTGAAAGCTATCTCAAATCCTTTTGAAATAATGAAGTGTATACATAAATACTATAGAGAAGAACCATGTTCAATAGGATCAGACTTCAGTTTCCAGAGTATTTTCATATACATGACCTCATTTGATATTTGCATTAATTGTACTTAGTGGCTAGAACCCAGATGCTTTTATTTTTATAGAAGAGATAACAGAATCAAGTAACAGTTTAGTGATGCCTGGGCACAGTGGCTCAGACCTGTGATCTCAGCACTTGGGGAGGCCAAGGTGGGAGGACTGCTTAAGGCCAGGAGTTCAAGATCAGCCTGGGCAACATAGCAAAACCCTGTCTCTACAAAAAAAAATGTTTTTAGAAAATTAGTGGGGCCTGATGGCCTATGCTAGCTACTTGGGTGACTGAGGCAGGAGAATCACATGAGCCCAGCAAGTTGGAGGCTACAGTGAGCTATGATCTTGCCACTGCACTCCAGCTTGGAAGACAGGACAAGACCCCGTCTCAAAAGAAAAAAATTAAAACAAAAAACTGTTAGTGATGGAACTCACACTACAACCCAGTCTTGTCATACATGGTTTAGTATTTCTGCTTCCTTCTTCCCACCTTGAGTTCACTGCTCTGTAGTCAAGAAGAAAGTGGTATGTTAAATACGGTAGAATTCACTCATTAACTCTAAATGAGAAATTGTGGTTTGATTCTGTTAACCTTCTGATTCTTACAAGTAATCATGCAAAATTAATCTTAGAATAGTTCTTATTCCTTTTCTTCCCCTTGCCTAAGATAAGTAAAACTTCTGGGATTAGCTAAACTAGATCAGTGCATATGCCAGTGTCTTAATTTTCACAAGTATCATTTTGCTAAACTAATCACACTGTAGCTATTAACCCTTCTTATTTCTTAATTGGGCAGTATATAATCAGTTTTCCATGTACAGATGACTCAGGCTGTTACCATTTCCCATAGCTGGTGGACAGCTGATCCCAAACTAATTCCCTTCTAGTGGACAATAACGTGCTTAAGTCAGACATGTTGACTTTCCTGCATTGTTTGCTTTTTTCTTACTCAGGTAAAATCAGTTACGCAGTTTTATATGTGATACTGTGATTCCTGGTTCTTCTCTTTCTGAAAAGCTTGACTCCTACAGGGAGAATTATCTAGGGAGGATATTGCCACCTATCTAAAGAATGCTTCTTCCAAATAAATAATCTAATTTTTAAATTAAATTTTTCTCTGTACTGTAGCATAAAGGTAATTTAGTTTTTCATAAAGTGAAATATCTACTAGTATGAGCAAACGTTGACTGATTTATTGTTTAACAAATGAATGGCATGTGTGGTTAATTAGGGTATAAACAAAGGATTCTATGTTAGAAATGACAGTAAAACATTTTTTTCTAAATGATGATCTTGAGCTGATTTTAAAATTTCATAAGAGACTGTTAATAATTAAGTTCCATAGGATATTTCTGTTGTTTCATTTAGTGGATTCGATATTGTTAATGAATTTCTACGATGGAATAGGATGCACTGATGAACTGCTTTATTAATTATATGTTAAAACAACCATTTATTGGGTGCCTATTTCATGCCTGCCACTGTGCTAAGTGCATGAAAGTAGATAAGAAAAATCCTACTCTCCAGAAATTATTTACTAATGGGACAAGTATTAATACATCATTTAGTTAATGCTCAATGTATTAATACTTGTCAGAACCTCCTCAGAACCAAATAACTTCAGAAGAAATTTAACATTTTCCCACTTACTTGTTTTTAAAAAAATTGTTAACAGCTATTATTATTATAAATTATAATGCAGTTCATAGAGTGCATTTCTGTTATAGAAATTGAATATGGGTTTCCTGAGAAGCAAGGTACTTGAATATATCAGACCTTTCTTGGTGATGTTATTTGCTGTAATTTCTTCTAGATTATTTTACAAATTATTCTACATTGGATTTAGTGTTTTAAAAGTCTTATATGGTATTATTAAACTTGTAACTATAAAATCCATTGGATTTTAGTTGCCATTACCCAGGGAGGAGCAATACAGCTGGCTAACAATGGTACCGATGGGGTACAGGGCCTGCAAACATTAACCATGACCAATGCAGCTGCCACTCAGCCGGGTACCACCATTCTGCAGTATGCACAGACCACTGATGGACAGCAGATCTTAGTGCCCAGCAACCAAGTTGTTGTTCAAGGTAAGGGAATTCAGAATTCACAGGTGTGGTAAATTCTTCAAAATACTAAAATTTTATAAACTCACAGAAAAAGTAAGTATCATTTTGCAAAGCACTGTTGAAATGTAGTTAACATTTCTTCAATATAGATAGTATTTTTCCATGAACTCTTCCATTATTCCAATTGGACCAAAATGTCATGGCATAAAAACAACTATTTTCAATTTTAAAAATATTACATCTGCATTTAACACCTTTATTATTTGGGGTAGAAAAAACAGGGTAGGTTAGAAGGAAAGACCAGGAAATCAGGAGTTAAGAAAGATGGATTCTATAACTAACTGCATGGATCTGCTATGACACCTTGAGTAAAACCCAGCTTCTCTGGGCCTCAGAAAAGTATTTTGTTTGTTTGTTTCATGTGTCAAATAAGAGTTGCACTAAATCTCTGAAAAGAGTCTTCAGAAGTTCAGGATTCTGTTTCTCTGCCTTTTATTCAAAAGAAATGTAAATCTTCTTTGCTAAAATCATCAGTTTTTATTATTATTATTTTTTTTCTAGAGACAGGGTCTCGCCATGTTGCCCAGGTTAGTCTTTAACTCCTGGCTTCAAGCAATCCTCCTTTCTCGGCCTCCCAAAGTGCTGAGATGCCCCTCCACTTGACCCAGTTTTTATTTCACATGAAAACAGTATATTCCACAAGAACTTACACCAATATGCAAATCTGCTGCTCTTCAGAGAAAAAGTAGTCGTTAATTTTTTGACAAATTATAGAAGTTGCTTTTTTGGTTGTTTTTTGTTGTTTGTTTTTGTCCTGTGTATTTCAGGACTCTTTATGGATAGCAGTTAACCATTTTTCTTTGGATTTGTTTGAATATTTAAAGAACATAGTTAATGCCAGTTTAGAAATTTGCTGACAGAGGAAATAATAATAAATTTGTTTCTGAAAATAAATTTGTTTCTGAAAATATTTTTATAAATAATAATGCATTTTGCCTGTGTTAGGTAATGATAGTTGTATTCTTTTACCATGGATAATTGAATAATCCTGAAACACCAACTGGAGAGAGTCATAACTTATTTAAAGAACCCTGATGTTTACAGAATATATTCTGTTATTAAACGAGTATTTGAAAAAGATATTATTTTGCTTATTGATGAGAGTAAAACACCTTTTCACTTTACATGCAGGTACTCAAAAATTGTAAAGCAGGATGTCAGTGAATTTGAATTCTGAACGTCAGTTTGAAGATGGTAACATGTTTAGTATATAAATCTTTTCCACTCAAACCATACATTTTAATTGATATTAATAATATGAATAATTTTATGAAGACCTTCAAATTCTTTTAAGTAACATTAGGTTGCTTATTCTTAGGAGAACATATTATTATGCTGTTTTTAGAAGCAGTTTGACAAATAGTGATTCTGTTTGTTTTTACAAATGATGCATCAGTTAGAAAAATAAAACTTCAGTTTATTTAGCTATTAACATTTACATTAAAACAATATGTTTTCAAATAATATAATTGGTATCAAGTGATACACTTTTTCATTCTTTCAGTTTTGTTTTAATTAGAAATTTATAATAGTTGACCATAATGCTTTATCTTCTTTTTCATTTTGTTATTTTATGAAAAATCATGGTGGTTTTTATGTCGTGGCAAGAGTCTACTTGAAATTTTTTAATATGAATTTACCAATATCAAAGGAAGACATTGAGGACTATACTCTATCTAGGAAGATCATCCAAGCTGTGCCCCACTTACCTTTTAGACTTAAGGTTGGTAAGCATGTTAACAACAGAATAGAACTGCATTCAAATGAAAAATACAGTATAAGATCCAGCAGATATAGGTTACTGTAATAAATACATTACATTGGGAATTATTTCTTAGTAGTGGTGCAAAGAGTGCTGATTCTTTCAATATTTCAGCCAGAATCACCTTTTCTTTTTTGTTTCCCTTTTAGTCCAAAATACATGCTTAGATTGATGATTGATATACATTATTGAATCAAGTTGCAATGTTTCTGTCTTATACCATGCTCACTGTTTTTTTCAGCTGCCTCTGGAGATGTACAAACATACCAGATTCGCACAGCACCCACTAGCACTATT
Organism: Alouatta palliata; assembly: GCA_004027835.1. Lineage (NCBI taxonomy): Eukaryota > Metazoa > Chordata > Mammalia > Primates > Atelidae > Alouatta > Alouatta palliata. The sequence continues at coordinate 68,321 of PVKV010003287.1, forward strand.
GCTCCTGGAGTTGTTATGGCATCCTCCCCAGCACTTCCTACACAGCCTGCTGAAGAAGCAGCACGGAAGAGAGAGGTCCGTCTAATGAAGAACAGGTACATAGACTGCATTGACTTAGACTGTTGTGGGTCACGTATGTCTTCACATTCTGCTGGATGTATATCTTTACATCTACTGGTGTTGCATTTTTTTTTTCCTGGCAGAAGTAATGGATCTTGCTAAATTATCTTTATTTAATAAGCTGCATTTCTAGGGCTATAGGATTATGGATCAATCTTTGATTATGGAGTAGTTTTCTTTCATGCAGTTTCCCCACAGGAGATTTAATGCACAACTTTCCTATGTTTGCACTCCAACCAGCTAGCCAGGTTACTTTAAAATGGTTTCATTTCATGTGTAGTATTGTTCAAGAAGATCAAGAGTTTCATATATGTGTATTAACTGTGTGTTAAGTTTTATCTATATTAAATTTACTTGATATAAAGTAAATGTATGGTGGCCAGTTCATGTTATAATGAATATTATCTTTACTCAAAATAATAACATTTTAATATCTAAAGATTCTTCAAAAATACATTAATTCTAAGAATACCACATTACAGACAAAAATCTTAAACTATAGTCTTCAAAAAATACTACATTCAAAATCTGTGAAATGTTGGTAAAGCAATTCTGAGAAAGTAACTTCATTGCTATAAATGATTTTGCCATCAAAAACAATAAAAATAAGTTACTAAATATTTAGTTTAGAATTTTCATATAGAAGTGACTGAGACAGAAGAAAATGAAAATAAGGGTATGTAAAGGTTTAAAAAGTTTGAGATTGGTAAAAGTATTTCACTGTTCATCCCAGGATGCTTCAAACACTGATAAAGTGAAAGAAGCAGGGCTTCCAAGTCCTAGCCATATCCCTTCATTTTGGGAGAACGTATTCCTTCTATACTTCAGTTTTCTAAAATGGGATTCCAGCACACATCCAAAGTATTGTTTTAAGAGTCAAGTAAGATAATTCCTTTGAAAGCGCTTTGTTAACTGTAGTGCTCTGTTGAAATGAGTTTTTTAAATGTGCAATTTCACTTACAGCTCAGATCAACTTCTTTGTTCCTAAAATATTCTTAGCTGTCACAGTGTTAGTAAATTATATCTAAGCTGTGAGAAAAGGCAGAGATTTTCCCGGGATAGTAGAAAAAGAATTGGAAACAAGCCAAGTTTCCCCCTCCTGAGACAGAGTCTTACTCTCTCGCCCAGGCTGGAGTGCAATGGCAGATCTCGGCTCACTGCATCACTGCAACTTCCGCCTCCCAGGTTCAAGCAGTTCTCCTGCCTCAGCCTGCCACCATGCCCAGCTAATTTTTTGTATTCTTAATAGACACAGGTTTTCACCATGTTGGCCAGGCTGGTCTTGAACTCTTGATCTCATGATCTGATCCTCCTCAGCCTCCCAAAGTGCTGGGATTACAGGTGTGAGGCACCACACCTGGCCCCCAAGTGACTTATTTGTGCTCCATCCATCTGTGATTTTGAGTATTTAAGTTTTCCTAAACAGAAGGATGAAAGCTGCATTCATAATTTAAATATATTTTTAAATATAAATTGAAATGTTTTTAGTTTTTAAAAATGTTCATAAGGAAACCCTTAACTTAAAATTAGAAGCAAGTCTGATTAAGAAGTCTCAAGCAAAGGCTGAGTAGTAATATTTAAGACAACACTGCTTACTAAAGAAAACATAGGAGAAGAATCAGAAAATAAATATTTTTGATTATAAAAAACAACAGAAGGACTTCTGTTTATGTCTGTGTAGTTTGGCTCTGTGGAACAAAATTTTTCCCCCCGTTGACTGGCAGACAAATTTCCTTTTTCCTCTATTCGTTTCTCCTTCAGATTTATGACCACTGCCACCACCAAGTTAGGAATAGGGCACACATAACTACAGTTCCTACCAACCTTTGCTTGCCTGAAATCTTCAGGGAATCTGCCTGACTTACCATGGACTTTTTTTTTTTTGGAGGGGATGAAGTCTCTCTCTGTCACCAGGCTGGAGTGCAGTCTCGCCTCACTGCAACCTCCGCTTCCCGGTTCAAGTGATTCTTCCGCTTCAGCCTCTTGAGTAGCTGGGACTACAAGCGCGCACCACGACGCCTGGCTAATTTTTTTGTATTTTTAGTAGAGATGGGGTTTCACCACGTTGGCCAGGATGGTCTTGATCTCTTGACCTCTGGTGATCCGCCCACCTCGGCCTCCCAGAGTGCTGGGATTACAGGCGTGAGCCACCACACCCGGCCTACCATGGACTCTTTTATAACATTACTTTGCTTGGATTTAGTTAACTTATTCTTTAAAAAGGAAACTTTCCATTGATTTTGCTATAGTTCCTTTTCCTCTTCATTACCAGATTACTACTGCTTCTACCTTTTCAGCCTCCATTCACTGGAATCTGGTGTCTGTGACTATCATACCGCTCATATGTCTATAAATAGGTACAAATTCCCTCCCACTTGGCAAATCTAGCATTTTCTTTCATTTAATTTTAACTCAGGCTGGGCGCAGTGGCTCACGCTTGTAATCCCAGCACTTTGGGAGGTCGAGGCAGGTGGATCACAAGGTCAGGAGTTCAAGACCAGCCTGGCCAACATGGTGAAACCCCGTCTCTAGTAAAAATAGAAAAATTAGCCAAGCATGGTGGCAGGCACCTGTAATCACAGCTACTTGGGAAGCTGAGGCAGGAGAATCACTCGAGACTGGAAGGTGGAGGTTGCAGTGAGCCGCGATCACCACCACTGCACTCCAGCCTGGGCAACAAAAGCAAAACTTCATCTAAAAAAATAATAATAATTTAACCCTAGGGAGTATATGACACTTTTGACTCATGATTACCCTAAACTCTTCCTTGGCTTACTTCACCTGGTTTTCTGACTACCTTTCAAATTTCTCTCTTGAACCTTCATCCATACCCATGTATTTCAGGCATTACTTTATATGCTGATACCTCTTAATTCTGTGTATTCTTTCTGGCTTTGACCTTTCTGCTAAGTACTATTTATTAAGCTTATACCCACTCTAGAGGAGGAGAAGGTAAATAACAGAAAATTTAAATATTTTGCCAAAAGTCACACACTTCATGAGATTAAGAGAACTGAAATTTGAACCCATATCTGGCACCAAGGCCTGTAAACATGCTACTTCACTGATTCCAGTATGCAGCCGTCTTCTGCTGTGCCTCTCAAACCAGAGCACATGGCAGTGTGCTAGGGAATATGTAGCATTAGGAGGTGAATGTGGAGTGCTTTCCTTGAATGTTCATTTTGCTAAAATATTTGAGAGAAATATACTTTATTTTTAAGGCAAAATGAGAGATTTAAAAGAAGTTTATACCAGCAGTGGCTGGTTTTTGCTGCACCCCCAGAATCTCCATATTTGGTTTCCTCTTGTATTGTGGCTATTTCAGTGGAAAAGTTAAGAGAAGCACCCTCCTCCTGAGCATGCTCACTAGGATAAATATCCGTTAGGCACATCAAACACTGCCTATCTTAAACTAAACTTTGATAGGAAAAGATTGTGATCCAAAAAATTCATCACTATCCAAATTTCCGTTTATTTTATGATGAAGATAAGTGATAAACATTCTAAAGAAAATGTAGACAGTTGTTGTATTAATTTGTGTTACTACAATAACAACCACAAATCTCAGTGTCTTAAAACAAAATTTCTTCCTCACTTATGTTACATGTTGGCAGCTGCAGGTCAGTTGCTGTTGCTCTCCTTCACATACCCATCTGGTTCTAGGATCCTGGCCTAGAGCAGCACCTCTTTGAGAAGAGGGGAATGCTTTTGAAAGCATTCACTTGATTGTGGTGAACATTACATCTTCTTGTGCTCTGTTGGCCACAGCACAGGCAAGGACTAGCCCAAAGTCAGTGGAGTGGGAATGAACTCTTCCTACAGGAAGTAGGGAGTGAAAAATTGTGAAAGTAGTAGCTGTCACCTTTGCCTTTATGTAACTTTACACTGTAGGAGGATTTTAATAGTAGATTCCCTAAAGGCAAAAGTAACAAAGGAGAAGGTTAAATGGATTTTACCATATGAAACTATAAAACCCCTATTTAGCAAAGTAAAAGATAAAGTAGCAAACATTTTAACAAATAATGTTAGAAAACTAAAGAGTTGAGGGATGTAAATAGGCAGATTCCTAGAAAATTGATAGGGTAAAAAATTTGAGAAATTCTAAAAAAAAAATAAAATGTATTTGATATGAATTAAAATATATCCATTCAACTATATACAACTAGCCATTAAGAATAAAAAAAAAAAGAGGCTGGCACGGTGGCTCACGCCTGTAATCCCAGCACTTTGGGAGGCCGAGGTGGGTGGCTCACAAGGTCAGGAGATGGAGACCATCCTGGCCAACACTGAAACCCCATCTCTACTAAAAAATGCAAAAAAATTAGCTGGGCATGGTGGCGCACGCCTGTGGTCCCAGCTGCTTGGGAGGCTGAGGCAGGAGAATTGCTCAAACCCAGGAGGCAGAGATTGCAGTGAGCCAAGATCACGTAACTGCACTCCAGGCTGGGTGACAGTGCAAGACTGTTTCAAAAAAAAAAAAAGAAAGATGTATTTTTATTAAGATAGGAAGATGTTCTCGGTGGACAAAAGCAAGTTACTAAAGAGTATGTACATTACAATCAATTTTTTAAATTACACAAGTAAAACACGTTCATTATAACTAAATTAGGAAACATCTAAAAATTTAATTACTTCTAATTTCACCATCTAAAATGTTAACATTGTAGAGTCAAGTTGTTTACTCAAACCAGTACAAAGAAAGGTAAATATATTTTTAAATATATTTTTAAGTAATTTGAAACTTACAAAAGAGTTGAAAAAATAGTACTACAGAGTTCTAGATACCTTTCATCCAGCTTCCTCTAATCTTAGTATATTACATAACCAGGGTACATTTATCAAAAGTAAGAAGTATATTGGTATAATACCGTTAACTGAATTATACATTTTCTTTCCCCAGTTTTTTTTACTTATATAATCCAATTTGAGTGCCATATTGCATTTATTGTCTCCTTCAGTCTGTGAAAGTTTCTGTTTCCTTGTCTTTAATGGCCTTGTCGCTTTTGAAGAGTAGTGATCTGTTTTCTTTTAGAATATCCCTCAATTTGCATTTGTACAGTATTTTCTTATGGTTAATAGGTTTGGGGAAGAATTCCGCAGAGGTGTAATATGCCCGTCATATCATAAAGGGAGCACATATATAACTGGCGATGTTAACTTTGATCGCTTGGTTAAAGTGCTATCCAGGTGTCTCCACTGTTGAGCTACCATTCTCTTTGTCCAGCCCATATTCAAAGGGAAGAGAATTAAATTTCACCTCCTAAAAGGAAGAATATGAAAGAATTTGTGGTCATATATTAAAACTACCACAGTAATTAGGTATATTTTAGAAGAGATACTTGGAAGCTATGCAGATATATTTTTTTCTCTTTAAAGTTTTGCCCACCAATTTTAGAATTCATCAGTGAATCCTGTCTACAGTAATTACTACTATTTGCTTTTCTAATGGGAATGTTCTGTATCCCTGTCTCTTCTACATTTAACTGAATTCTATAAATAAGATTTGTTTCTTTTCCACATTATTTATTTATATCAATACAGACACATAAATATTTTATTTTTGGAGTTGTAACCCAATACCATTATTATTTATTATGTTGTTCATATTGTTCTAGCTTTGGCCACTTTTATAAGTTGTCTTCTGTGTCGTTTTGTCATGCCCCAATTTTTTTTTTAAGCATGTCTTTACTTGCTGACACTACAAGATTATCCAAGTTCAAATTCTCATCTTGTGTTTTCCCTTCCCTAGCCTTAGAATCAGCCATTTTTCAATGATTCCCTAGTTCCTTTATTAGAAAATGGTGGCCAATATGGTGAAACCACATCTGTACTAAAAATGGAAAATTTAGCCGGGCGTGGTTGTGTGCATCTATAATTCCAGCTATGTAGAAGCCTGAGGCAGGAAGATTGCTTGAACCTGGGAGGTGGAGGTTACAGTGAGCCAAGATGGCACCACTGCACTCCAGCCTGGGAAACGAGTGAAACTCTGTCTCAAAACAATAGATGGGTAGATGGATAGAGGTGAAGGTTACAGTGAGCCAAGATGGCACTGCACTCCAGCCTGGGAAACCAGTGAAACTCTGTCTCAAAAATATAGATGGATGGATGGACGGACAGACAGGCTAACCGACCGACCTTCATATATGCACACATTCTTATTTCTGTATCTTTATATATAGTTGGCTCTGTTTTCCATAGGTTCCACATCTGTGGATTCAACCACCCATAGATTAAAACATTCAAGAAAAAAAAGTACTATAACAAGTTTTAAAATAATATAATCTAGATATTGTATTAGATAAAGTAATCTAGAGATGATTTTAAGTATACAGGAGGATGCATATAGGTTATATGCAAATATTAGGCCATTTTTTGTTTCCTTTTAATGGCATTTATTTTAATGTTGAACTTGCTCCTGTGCCATAGGTTTTTGTTTCTTCAGTTTCTTCTGGAATGTCTTTTTCTTCTGGGCAACCTCTTCTTCTGGTTTAGGAACAAATCTGTTCCTTTTTAGTAAGAAATGTGGCAGGAGAGCTCATGTATGGGTTAATCCGACAGTGAGCTCTGTAGGTCCAGCGGCGCATGGTAGGTGCTTTGTTCACTTGGATATGCTCAATGGCCAGAGAATCTACATCTAAACCCTTAAGTTCAGCATTACTCTCTGCATTTTTAAGCATGTGCAGCAAAAATTCAGCACTCTTTTTGGGCCACCGACCTTGTGTCCAGCCCCAGTGCTTGGCCTGTGCACACCTGCCAACTCCACCATTGTAACATCAGAATGGTACACACTGTTTCTGTAAAGTAACATCTTTCAGATACTTCATGGTATTTCATATATGCATACCCTTGATGGCCTGGCGGTTTCACAAGTGTTCTTAAAGTGAACACGAAGATTGGAACCTCCTAATTTGCATGATTTTTGTGGGGTTCTCCAGGTCAAGTGAATAGAGCCATTTTCACAGATTACCTCAGGCCACTTAGGGAAAGAGTAATGACATTTTGTATAAGGGATTTGAGCATCTGTGGATTTGGGTATTCATGAGAGTTCCTGGGACCAATCCCCCACAGATACTGAAGGACAACTGTACACTTAAAATAAATATGAATACACATTAACATATCTGACTCTAAGCTTAAACACATGGCTCATTTTAGACTTCTCCTCTTTGCCTGTTTGTAACTTATTTCTCTGAGAGAAACTTGGCTTTCATGTTTGTATAAATCTATACATACAGAAAACTTTAAGAATTGATAATATGTACCCTTGTGAGAAACAAGTTTACCAATTACAGTGCAATATTTATATACTCTTCTTTTTGTTTTTAGCCTAATAGTATTTAGCGAAAGCACAGTTTTCTAGAGTTACTTCACTGTGATCCTTTTTCCTCCACCCCTTCAATGAGGTTATATCATACGATTGTAGTACAGTTAGATTTGTCACCATCTTCATTCAGTTCTGGGATTCTCTGACATCCCTAAGTTTTTGTCCTTAAATTTGCATATACATAAGTTCACTCTTTGTGCTGTAGTTTTATGGGTTTTGATAGATGCAGTGTCATATATCTGTCACCATAATGCCATATGGAACAATTATACTAGTTAACTAACAGTTCTGTAATACTAAATATTCTCTTATATCCCTTTGTAGTCAGCTTCCTCCACACCCTGAAAACCACTGAACTGTTTTCTACCCTTATAGTTTTGCCTGTTCCATAATCTCTTATAAATGGAATCTTACAATATGTAGCCTTTTAGATCTGGTTCCTTCATCTAGAAAAATGCATTTAAGATTTATTAATATTGTTGCATGGGGCCGGGCGCGGTGGCTCATGCCTATAATCCCAGCACTTTGGGAGGCTGAGGCGGGTGGATCACGAGGTCAAGAGATTGAGACCATCCTGGTCAACATGGTGAAACCTGTCTCTACTAAAAATACAAAAATTAGTTGGGCATGGTGGCGCGTGCCCATAGTCCCAGCTACTCAGGAGGCTGAGGCCAGAGAATTGTTTGAACCCAGGAGGCGGAGGTTGCAGTGAGCCGAGATCACGCCATTGCACTCCAGCCTGGGTGACGAGCAAAACGCTGTCTCAAAAAAAAAAACAAAAACAAAAAATATTGTTGCATGAATCAGTGGTTGGGTCTTATCTCAGATAATTCCATTTTATAGATGTATTGTGCTTTTATTCACTTTGAATTTCATCCCAGCTATTTCCAGTTTTAGAGAAATAAAATTACTATAAACACATTAAGGTTTTTATGTGCACTTTCCATTAATGTGAGTAAATACTGAGGAGTAGGCTGGTTGCGTGGAATGTAACTGTATATTTAACTTTTTAGTAAACTGTCCAGTTGTTTTCCAAAATGGCTGTACCATTTCGTATTCCCACCAGGAATATATGAGAGTTCAGTTGCTCTGTATTCTTGCCAGAACTCAACATTGTTAGGTTTATCATTTGTGCCCCAGCTCTAGAAGTTGTATGACGGGTATCTTGTGGTTTTAACCTGCACTTCACTAATGACTTTTATGTGATTTGCTATCTATGTTTTCTTTGATGAAGCATCTAGTCAGATCTTTTGCTCATTTTTATTGTTTGTTTTCTTTTGTTTTCAGAGATCTTTTTTCCAAATCCTTTGTCAGAGCAAGTATTTTCTTTCAGTCTGCCACTTTGCTTTAATTCTCTTAGCACTATCTTTTGCAGAGCAAAAGGTTGCAATTTTGATGAGGCCCATTTTATTAGTTTTGTCCTTTCATACATCGTGCTTGTGCTACTGTATCTGAATTTTCTGCCTGGATAGGCCCAGCCCATGTGCATACGTCTAGGAGCCTGTGGACAGGCCCATTGGTGCCCACATGTATCATCTGGGGTGCCTGAGGATTGGCTGGTCCTGCCCACCAGCACCCACTGTCTGGAGTCATGAGGACCAGCCTGCTCTCATTACCACATGTGCCACCCAGGGGCCTGCAGACAGGTTTTCTCAACCTGCTGCCATCATCAACACCTTTGTGTCCACATACCAGCCCACCTGATGTCCCCATCCTCAGCAAAGCTTTATCACAGCCTCTAGTGACAACCAAAGCCTAAGCCATCATAGATGCCACTGAAGGATTTACATATACCACCATTGATTACAGTAAAAGAAATCGTACAGAGACAACACATCTGAACACAGCTAAAATCAAATCTAGAAAACCCTACCTGCTAATACTATAGCTACATCTACAGTAAAAGTCTTTCCCTACAAAAGCCAGTCCATAAAATTGGATAAAGCAGTGGTTACACCAGTTGCACAGACATCAAGATAAGGACACAAGAAATATAAAATACTAATGAAACATGATACCTCCAAAGGAACACAACAATTTTCCACTAACAGAGCTCAAAGAACAGGAAATCAATAAAATGCCTGAAAAGGAATTCAAAATAATGATCTTAAGAAAACTCAGCAAGAAACAACAGAACACAGATAGATAATACAATTAAATCAGGAAAACAATTCATGATTTGAATGAGAAATTAAAGAGGTAAATATTTTAAGAAAAAATTCTGGAACTGAAGAATTTAATAAATAGGCAAGAGCTTCAGCTATAGACTAGATCAAGCAGAAGAAAGAACTTCTGAACTTTAAGACAGGGCTTTTGAAATAAGCCAGTCAAACACACACTAAAAAGGATGAAGAAAGCCCACATAGACATCATAAAGCAAAAAAATATTTCCATTTTGGGAGTGCCACAGGAGAAAAGATGGGAAAAGGCATAGAAATTCTATTTAACAGAATAATCACTGAAGACCTCCCATGTCTTAAGAGAGATATACATCCAGATACAGGAAGCTCATATGTACTAAAACAGTTCCTTCCAAAAAGGCCTTCTCCAAGCCACATTATACTCAAACTCAAAAGTCAAAGACAAAGGAAAAAGAATTCTAAAAACAGCAAAAGGAAAATACCAAGTCACATGAGGGAATCTGCATCAGGCTAAAGGCAGATTTCTCAGTAGAAATTTTATAGTTCAGGAGAGAGTTGGATAATATATTCAAAGTGTTAAAAAGCAGGGGTGAGGGAAGGCCAGGCACTGTCATTCACACCTGTAATCCCAGCACTTTGGGAGGCTGAGGTGGGTGAATCCTGAGGTCAGGAGTTCCAGACCAGCCTGGCCAACATGGTGAAACCTTTTCACTACAAAATACAAAAATGCCAGGTATGGTAGTGCACACCTGTAATCCCATCTACTCAGGAGGCTGAGGCAGGAGAATCACTTGAACCCGAAAGCGGAGGTTGCAGTCAGCTGAGATTGTGCCACTGCACTCCAGCCTGGGCAACAGAGCAAAAAAAAAAAAAAACAAAAAACTGCCTGCCAAGAATACTGTACCCACCAAAGCTATCCTTCAGAAATGAAAGAAAAATAAAGTCATTCCCAGACAATCAAAAAGTGAGGAAATCCATCACCACTACACCAGCCTTAGAAGAAATGTGTAAGAAGATCCTTTTTCTTGAAGTGACAAGATGATATCTACTGTCATTAAAACATGTAAATTATAAATCTCACTGGTAAAGCAAATATGCAATTGGGGAAAAAAATAAGGAATCAAATATTGTCACTACAGAAAACAAAATTATAAAGATAAAGGAAGAAAAGAACAAAGAATATACAAAACAGCAAACAAAAAAGACAGGAATAAGCCTTCACATATCACTAAAAAAGTTTTGAATATAAACAGTTCAAATTCCCCAATTAAGATATAAACTGGATGAGTGGATTAAAAAAACAAAGCCCACCTGTGTGTGCTTCCTCCAAAAAACTCACATCACCTGTAAAGACATATGTAGCCTGAATATAAAAGGATGGGGGGGAAAATTCCACACAAGTGGAAACCAGAAGTATGCAGGAATAGCTATACTTAATATCAGAGAAAATAGGCTTTAAGTTGAAAAACATAAAAAGAGCAAGAATGTCATTATATGATAAAGGGATCAATGCAGCTAGAGGACATAAAATGATAAATATATAACATCCAATGCCAGAGCATGAGATATATAAAGAAAACATTAGAGTTGAAGGGAGAGATAGACCCCAATATAATAATAGTTGGTGACTTCAAAACTCCACTTCCAGCCTTTGACAGATCATCTAGAGAGAAAATCAACAAACATTGGACTTAAGATGAACTAGACCAATTGAACCTAACAGTTTCAGAACATTTCATCCAAAAGCTGCAGAATACCATTCTTCTCATCAGCACATAGAACTTTCTCCAGTATAGACCATATGTTAGGCCACAAAACAAGTCTCGACAAAGATTTTAAAATCAAAATTATATCAAGTATCTTCCCAGACCACAATGGAATAAAACAGTATCAATAATAAGAGGAACTTCAGAAACTGTACAAATAGATGGAAATTCAGCATGCTCCTGAATCACTACTCGTTCAATGAAAAAATTAAGAGGGAAATAAATTTCTTGAAACAAATGAAAATGGAAACAAAACATGAAAACCTATGGGATACAGCAAAAGCAGTGCTGAGAGGGAAGTTTGTAGCAATAAATGCCTATAACAGGAATGTATAGCAAGATTTCAAATAAAAAACCTAACAATACACCTCAAGGAACTAGAAAAGAAGAAACCAAACCCAAAATTAGTAGAAAGAAATAGTAAAAGTCAGAGGAGAACTAAATGAAAGCAAGTCTAAAAGAATCAATACAGGGCTGGGCATGGTGGTGCACACCTGTAATCTCAGCACTTTGGGAGGCCAAAGTGGGTGGATTCCTTGAGCTCAGGATTTCAAGACCTGCCTGGCCAATATGACAAAACCTCATTTCTTAAAACACACACACACACACAAATTAGCATGGCGTGGTGGGTGAAATCCTGTGGACCCAGCTACTCAGGAGGCTGAGGTGGAAGATCACTTGAGCCCTAGGAGGCTGAGACTGCAGTGAGCCATGATTGTGCCACTGCACTGTAGCCTGGTCAACAGAGTGAGACCCTGTCTCAAAAAAAGAATCAATGAAAAGTTGTTTTTAGAAGAGATAAACAAATTGGTAAGCCACGTAAAAAATGAGGGAGAAGGTCCAAATAAATGAAATTACAAACTAGAAGAAGACACTACAGTTAATACCACAGAAGTATAGGGGATCATTAGAGACCATTATGACCAATGATATGCCAACTAATTGGAAAACCTAGAGGAAATGGATATATTTCTTGACATATAGAACCTACCAAAATTGAATCAGGAAATAGAAAACCTGAACAGATCAATAATGAGTAATGATACTGAGTTAGTAATAAAGAGTCTACCAGTAAAGAAATGTCCAGGACCAGATGGCTTTCCTGCCTAATTCTACCAAACTTATAAAGAACTAACACCAGTTTTCCTCAAACTATTCCAAAAAATTAAAGATGAGGGAATTTTTCCTAATTCATTCTACAAAGCCATCATTGCTGTAATACCAAAACCAGACAAGGACACAACAAAAGAAAACTACAAACCACTGTACTTGTTTAACATAAATACAAAAATTCTCAGCAAAATACTAGCAAACCTAATCCAACAACACATCAGAAAGATAACATACCATGATCATACAGGATTTATCCCAGGGATGCAAGTATGGTTGTTAGGCCATACTTGGATATGATCATAGTGTGTTATCACATGATACATGATATATCACATCAACAGCATGAAGGGCAAAAGCCATATATCACATCTATAGACACAGGAAAAGTGTTTGATTAAATTCATCCTTTTTTGATAAAAATTCTCAACATATGAGGCATAAAAAGGGAACATACCTCAACACAGTAAAGGCCATGTACGATAAACCCATAGCTAACATCATATTGAATGGAGAAAAGCTGAAAGGCTTTCCTCTGAGAACTGGAATGAGAGAAAGATGCCCACTTCTACCATTCTTACTCACTATAGTGCTGGATGTCCTAGCCAAAGCAGTCAAGACAAAAAAATTAAGGGCATCTCAATGCTTCAACACAGGCCATGTATGATAAACCCACAGCCAACATCATATTGAATGCAGAAAAGCTGAAAGGCTTTTCTCTGAGAACTGGAATGAGAGAAAGATGCCCACTTCTACCATTCTTATTCAATATAGTGCTGCATGTCCTCCTAGCCAAAGCAGTTAGTCAAGAGAAAGAAATAAAGGGCATCTTAATTGGAAAAAGAGAAATCAAATTGTCCCTGTTTGCAGATGAAATGATCTTATATATGGAAAAAAGACTGAAGACTCCACAGAAAAAAATCTATTAGAACTGATAAACTCAGTGAAGTTGCAGAATACAAAATCAACATACAAAAGTCAGTAGCAATTATATACACCATTGTATAGAATTGTTCTACAATAATGTAAAGCAAATGAAAAACAAAACAAGAAAGCAATTCTATTTGCAATGGCCAAAAAAAAACCCCAGGAATAAATTTTACCAAGCAGGTGAAAGATCTCTACGTTGAAAACTGCAAAACACTGATGAAAGAAATCAAGGAAGCCATAAACAAATGGAAAGACATCCCATGCTCGTGGATTGGGAGAATTACTATTGTTAGAATGACCATACCACTGTAAACAATCTACAGATTCAGTGCAGTTCACATCAAAATAAAATGACATTTGTAACAGAAATAGAAAAAAAAAAATCCTAAAATTCTTAGGGAACCAAAAAGAGCCCTAATAGCCAAAGCATTCCTGAACTAAAAGAACAACATGGGGAGGCATCACATCACACTACCTAACTTCAAAATATACTACAAAGCTGTAGTAAACAAAACACAGTATTGATTTAAAAACAGACACATAGACCAGTGAAACAGAATAAAGAACCCAGAATAAATCTACTTATTTACAGCAGATGTGCCAAGAACATACACTGGGGAAAGGACACTCTCTTAAATCAGTGGTATTGGGGAACCTAGATATCTGTGTGCAGAAGAATTAAACTAGATCCTTATCTATCACCATACACAAAAATCTACTCCAAGTGGATTAAAGCCTTAAACATAAGACCCCAAACTCTAAAGACTACTTGAAAAAAACATGGGGGAAATGCTTCCTGACATTAGACTAGGCAAAAACTTCATGGCTAAGACTCCAAAAGCACAAGCAACAAAAAGAAAAATAGGTAAGTGGAAATATTTAACTAAAAAGCAAAGGAAACAACAGAATGAAGAGACAACCTGCAGAATGTGAGGAATATCTGCAAACTGTTCATCCGACAAGGGACTGATAACCAGGATATACAAGGAACTCAACGGAACAGGAAAACAAAAACAATCCCATTAAAAAGTGGGCAAAAGGTCTGAATAGACGTTTCTCAAGAGAAGACATACAAATGGCCAAGAAATACATGAGAAAACCTTAACATTACTGATTGTCAGATTAAAACCACAATGAAGTATCATTAATTAGAATGGCTATTATCAAAAAGAAACAAACATGGATGAGGATGCAGGGAAAGGTGAACTCTCTAACTCTTCATGTTAGCATTTTTTTACTATTGGTGAGAAGCGTACATTAATGTAGCCATTATGGAAAACAGTGTGGAGGTTTCTCAAAAAAACTAAAAGAACTACCAGATGATCCAGCAATTCTGCTACTGGGTATTTATTCAAAAGAAAGGAAACCAGTATATTCAAATGAATACCAATACTATGTTTATTGCATCACTCCACAATAGCTAATATAGGGAATCAACCTAAATATCCATCAACATATGAATGGATAAAGAAAATGCAGTATACTTACACAGTGTCATACTATAGAGCCACTAAAAAGAATGAAAGTCCATCATTTGTAGCCATATGGATGAACCTGGGGGACATTATGGGTTATGCAAAATAAGTCAAACATGGAAAAGATAAATAAATACCACATGTCCTCATGTGGGAGCTAAAAATTTTTTGAGCTCATGAAAGTAGAGAGTAAAATTGTGGGTATTAGAGCCTGGGAAGGGAAGGTGAGATAGAGAGCGTCAGGAGAGGTTGGTTAATGGATACAGACATCTAGGTTGGTAGAATGAGTTCTTGTGTTCTGTAGCACCATAGGGTGAATATCGTTAAATATAACTTGTGTGTTTTCAAAAAGCTAGAAATAAGGATTTTGAATGTTCACAACCCAAGAAAAGTATAAGTTTGAGGTGATGGGTATGCTAGTTACCACAATTTGATCATTGCATACTGTAAACTCATATCAAAATATCATTGTATTTCATAAATATATACAGTTATTTTATGTCAACTAAAAAGGGAAAAAAGAATTCTTGCTTAAATCAAGACTTACTCGTTTTGATTTAAGACTTACACTGACTTACTCTTTTTCCTCCAAAAGTGTTATGTTTTATATTAGTTTTATATTTAGGTATATAATTAATCCCTACTGAGTTTACCTTTGTATAAGGTGTAAGGATATGTCAAGATCCATTTTTTTTTTTTTTTTTTTTGGGATGGAATCTCGCTTTGTCGCCCAGGCTGGAGCATAGTAGCATGATTTTAGTGCAACCTCCATCTCCCGGGTTCAAGTGATTCTCCTGCCTCAGCCTCCCAAGCAGCTGGGATTACAAGCACAGACCACCATGCCCAGCTAATTTTTATATTTTTAGTAGAGATGGAGTTTCACCATGTTGGCCAGGATAGTAGTCTCCATCTCCTGACCTTGTGATTCGCCTGCCTTGGCCTCCCAAAGTGCTGGGATTACAGGTATGAGCCACTGAGCCCAGCCAAGATCCATTTTTTTATATATGAACATCCATTTGTTCCAGAACATTTGTTTAAAAGACTATTCTTTCTCTATCGAATTGCCCTTGCTCTTCTTTTCAAAAATTAATTGACCATATTTGTGTGCGTCTGTTTCTGGTATATCTAACTTCCATTGATCTTTGTCTGTACTTTAGCCAGTACCATGTTGCCTTGAGTTCTATACTTTTTATTTATAATAAGTCTTGAATTTGATAATGTGAGTCCTCCAACTTTGTTCTTCTTAGAATTGTTTTAGCTATTCTGGTTCCTCTGCATTTTAATATATATTTTATAATCTGTTTGTTGATGTCTACCGAAAGCTTGCTAGAATTTTGGTTAGGATTGTGTTGTGTCTGTAGATCAAATTGTGAAAAAGTCACATCTCAACAATACTTAGTTTTTGATTCCATGAACACAATATAATCTTAATTTACTTTTCAGCATATAGATCCTGTACATACTGGATTTATACCCAAGTATAAATTGTTTTTGTTTTGGGACATGCACTATTTGAAATGGTATATTCAGTAGTTCATTGCTGATACATGAAAATAAAATTGGCTTCTGTATATTTACCTTTTATCTTATGACTATTCTAAATTTACTTATTAGTTCTAGGAGCTTTGTGTGGGGGTAGATTCTTTGGGATTCTCTGCATGAATAATCATGTCACCTACAAATATGGACAGTTTTAATTATTTCTTTCTAATCTGCATGCCTTAATTTTTTTTTCCTTATTGTAATATCTAGGACTTGTGCTATGATGTTGAATAGGAGTGGTGACAGAGGACATATTTGATCTTAGGGAATGTATTAGTCTTCTATTGCTGCATGTCATAAATTACCACAGACTTAAACAACACAAATTTATTATCTTCCGTTTCTCTAAGATCAAAGGCCTTCATTGGGTCTCACTGGGCTAAAATGAAGGTGTCAGCAGGACTGCATCGCTTCCTGGAAAATGTCTTTCTTTGCCCATTCTGACCTCTAGAGGCCACCCACATTTTTTGCCTCATGGCCTCCTTTCCTCTCCATCTTCAACATAGTGTATCTCTTTCTGTCTTCCTTCTGCAGTCACATTTTCTTCTGCTTTCCTCTTCTACTTTTAAGAATGCTTGTGGTTTAATAGGCCCACCCAGGTAACCCAGGATAATTTTCCTATTTTAAAGTCAGCTGATTAACAACCTTAATTCCATCTACAACCTAATTCCCCTTTGCCTTATAAGGTAACATAATCAGACTGCAGAGATTAGTACATGGACACCTTTGGGGGACCTTAAACAATGTAATAGCTATAGGGTCTCTGCAACAGCTCTTTATTATATTTTAAAAAGAGCTCTCTTTGATTTTTACTATCTGAGAGTTTTCACCATAAATTGTTGTTTAGTCTTGTCAAATGCTTTTCCAGAATCTACTGAGGTGATTATGTCGTTTCTATTATTTAGTCTGTTATTAGAGTGAATTACATTCATACTCCAATTTTGAGATATGCATGTATTCTCAAATTGGTCTGGGTTCTCAATCTGGGTTGCCCCTAATTGGTCATGAAGTATCATTTATACATTGCTGGATTCAATTTGCTGATATTTTCTTGAGGTAATTTTCACGTCTACATTTGTGGCTAATATGGGATTTTAGTTTCTTTGTCATGAGTTTGTTATTAGGGTAATGCTGACCTCATAAATGAGGTGGAACTGTTCCCTTCTCTTTTTCTGGAAGAGATTGTAATATTCATATTACTTAAGCCTTACATGTTTGGTAGAATTTGCCAGTGAAACCACATAGGCCTGGAGTTTTTTATTTTGGGAAGTTTTTTTAATGGATATGGGATCATTCAGACTGTTTTTTTCTCAGTGAGTTTTGGAAGTTTGTGTTTTTAAGACATTGGTCCATTTCTTCAGCGTTATCAAATTCATGGCCATAGAGTTATTTGTAGTGTTAGTTTATTATTATTTTACTGTATGGCATGTCATTAGGGATGTCCCCTCCTTCATTCCTAACATTGACAGTTGTTGTCTTTTATCTGTCTGTCTATTCACCAGGACCACCCACCCTCCTTTTTAGTCTGACTAAAGGCTTATCAACTTTGTTGATTGTTTTTAAGCAACCAAAATTCTTCGTTTCATTGGTTTTCTCCTTAGGATTATATTGATTTCTACTCTTGATCTTTATTATTTTCTTCTGCTTGCTTTGGTTTTTAATTATTTTTTTTCTAGTTTCTTTTTTTATTAACTATAAATTTTTTACTATTAAAATGTACCTTTGTCTTATTTCATGTTCTAAAACAACATCTGCACATATCTAGTTTCTTAAGATGATAATTGGATGAGAGTTTGGCAAATCTTTTTTAAAGGGCCAAATAGTAATTTTTAGGCTTTGCAGACCAAATGATCTCTGTCACAACTTCTCAACTCTGCCATTGTAGTACCAAAACTGCCATGGACAATACATAAACAAATGAGCGTGGCTGTGTTCCAGTAAAACTTTATTTACAAAGCAAGCAGGGATAATTGATTTAAGACCTTTTTTTTCTAATGTAAGTATTTACGGCTGTAAATTTCCATTTTAGCATTGGTTTAGCTGTGTCCCACAAATTTTGGTTTGTCATTTTTTTTTTGCATTCAGTTTAAAATATTTTTTGTTTCCTTTGAGACTTCCTTTTTGATCTACAGATTTAGAAATGTTTAATATTGAGCTGGGTGTGGTGGCTCAAGCCTGTAATCCCAGCACTTTGGAAGGCTGAGGTGGGCGGATCACAAGGTCAAGAGATCAAGACCATCCTGGCCAACATGGTGAAACCCCGTCTCTACAAAAAAATACAAAAAACAATTAGCTGGGCGTGGTGGTGCGCGCCTGTAGTCCCAGCTACCTGGGAGGCTGAGGCAGGAGAATTGCTTGAATCCGGGAGGGGCGGAGACTGCAGTGAGCTGAGATCGCGCCACTGCACTCAAGCCTGGCGCCTGGCAACAGAGCAAGACTCTGTCTCAAAAAAAAAAAGAAAATGTTTAATATTGAATTTCCAAATAATTGAGGATGTTTAATGGCCCAAGAACATACTTGATATTATTTTTATTTTCCTAAATTTTACTGTATGGGATGTCAGTAGGGATGTCCCTTCCTTCATTCATAATATTGACCATTGCTATCTTTTCTCTCTCTGTTAAATTAGCAAATATCATATCAATGTCAAATACGTATAGTTGATTATGTCATTCAGGTGCACTATATTATTTTTTATATTCTACTTATACTATCATGTCTGAGAGTCCACTTAGTCTGTCATCACTGATAGCAGAGTGTGTTAAGATATTCAGCTCTTTGTTCATTTCTCCTTTCAGTTCTATTAGCTTTTGCCTCATACATGGGAATTAAGTTTTCTATTTAGAATTATGTCTTCTTAGAAGATAGACACATTGAGAATTATGTTTTCCATTTAGAATTATGTCTTTTTAGATGATAGAATTCTTTATTATGTAATGTCTTTTTTTATCCTTTTAATTGTGGTAAAAATAAAAATTTACCATCTTAATCAGTTTTAAATATACAGTTCAGTAGTGTTAAGTATATTCACATTGTGGTACAGCAGATTTCAGAACTTGTTTATCTTGCAAAACTGAAACTCCATTTAACAACAACTCCCCATTTCCTCGTTCCCCGAGTCCCTGGCAGTCCCCAATCCAAGTCCTGTTTCTATGAATTTGATTGACTTTAGATGCCTCATAAGAGAAATTACACAGTATTTGTCTTTTTGGGACTAGCTTGTGTCAGCATCATGCCCTCAATGTTCATCTGTGTTTAAGCATGCAGTGGGCCTTCCTAACGCTGAATAATACTAATGTTGCATTGTATGTATATATACCACATTTTGCTTATCCACTCACCTGCTGATGGACATTTGGGCTGCTTCCACCTCTTGGCTATTGTGAATAATGCTGCAGTGAACATGGGTGTACAGATATCTCTGAGACCCTGTTTTCAATTCTTTTGTTGTAGCAAAAAGTGGGATTGCTGAATCATATGGTAAATTTTGTTTTTAATTTTTTGAGAAACCTCCATTCCGTTTCCATGGCAGCTGCACCATTTTACATTCCCACCAACAGTATACAAGAGTTCTAGTTTCCTCACATCCTTATCAACAACTGGTGTTTTCTGGTGGTTGTGGTTTTTGATAGTAGCCATCCTAATGATTATGAGGTGATATCTTACGGTTTTGATTTGCATTTCTGTAATGATTAATGATGTTATCTTTTTATAGGCCATTTATGTATCTCTGGAGAAATGTCTGTTCAAGTCCCTATGCCCATTTTTAAAATTTGGTTATTTTGTTGTTGAGTTCAAAAGTTCTTTATATATTCTAGATCTTTTTTTTTCTCCTTTTCTTTTGAGACAGCATCTTGCTGTCTCCCAGGCTGTAGGGTAGTGGCACGATCATGGCTCACCTCAGCCTTGACCTCCCAGCCTCCAACCTCAGCTTCCTGAGTAGCTGAGACTACAATCATGCACTACCCAACTAATTTTTAATTGAGACAGGGTCTTGGTTTGTCACCCAGGCTGGAATGCAGGTAGCAGGATCACGGCTTACTACAACTTTGACCTCCTGGGCTCAAGCAGTCCTCCCGCCTCAGCTTCCTGAGTAGCTGAGACAACAGGCATGTGCCACCACACCTGGCTAAATTTCAAAATATTTTTGGTAGAGACAGGGTCTCACTATATTTCCCAGGCTGGTCTTGAACACATGGGTTCAAGAGATCCTCCCTCCTCAGCCTCCCAAAGTGCGGGGATTATAGGCGTGAGCCATACACCTTGCCTATTCTACATCTTAACCCCATATAGCAGATACATGATTTGCAAATATTTCCTCACGTTCTGTAGGTT
Source organism: Alouatta palliata (assembly GCA_004027835.1). Classification (NCBI taxonomy): domain Eukaryota; kingdom Metazoa; phylum Chordata; class Mammalia; order Primates; family Atelidae; genus Alouatta; species Alouatta palliata. The sequence goes on from PVKV010003287.1 coordinate 89,064, forward strand.
GTGTTTTCACTATTTATTGTGTCTTTTGATGTGCAGAAGTTTTTTAGTTTGATATAGTCCTGTTTGTCTATTTTGCTTTTGTTATCTTTGCTTTTGGTGGTGTATTTAAGACATCACTACCAAACCCAATGTCAGAAAGTGTTTTCTTCTAGAAGTTTTATAGTTTTAAGTCTTACATTTAGGTCTTTGATCTACTTTGAGTTAATATTTGTGTATGGTATAAGGTGAGGTCCAACCTCATTCTTTTGCATGGTGGATATCCAGGTTTCCCAGCACCATTTCTTGAGGAGACTATTGTGTTAGATGTTGTTAAATGCCCTAAAATGATTAGTTTGTAAGATTTTCTATTTAAAGGATTGTTACACATTGAAATTTAGCTTTAATTTTTTTTTTATTTATATGGATAGAATTTCAAGTTTTGCAGGAATTATGCAGAATATTTTAATTAACAGTGAGAGATAATTTTTAAGTGGTCAGTTAGGTCTTTATGGAGTTTTTTTTTTTTTTTTTTTTTTTTCAGATCAACCTATGATATGTTAAGTTGTTTGGGGTTTTTTGTTTTTGTTTTGTTGTTGTTATTGTTGCTGTTGTTTTTGAGACAGTCTCCAGGCTGGAGTGCAGTGACGCAATCTCGGCTTACTGCAACTTCCACCTCCTGGGCTCAAGCAGTTCTCCTGCCTCAGCCTCCCAAGTAGCTGGGACTACAGGTTCACACCACCATGCCCAGCTAATTTTTGTATTTTTTAGTAGAGACAGGGTTTCAGTATGTTGGCCAGGATGGTCTTGATATCTTGACCTCATGATCCGCCCTCCTCAGACTCCCAAAGTGCTGGGATTACAGGCGTGAGCTACCGTACCCGACTATTGTTTTGTTTTTTTGAGATGGAGTCTCACTCTTGTCACTCAGGCTGGAGTGCAGTGGCGCAATCTCAGCTCACTGCAGCCTCTGCCTCCCGGGTTCAAGCGATTCGCATGGCTCAGCCTTCTAAGTAGCTGAGACTACAGGCATGCACCACCACAACCCACTAATTTTTGTGTTTTAGTAGAGACAGGGTTTCACCATGTTGGCCAGGCTGGTCTCAAACTCCTGACCTCAGGTGATCCTCCCTCCTCGGCCTCTGAAAGTGCTGGGATTACAGGCATGAGCCACCGCTCCTGGTCAGATTAAAATTTAATATAAGGTAATTTCCAAGTCATTCTGTATATCTTTTCCAAAGCCTAGTGTATACTAAAATGTTTGTTGCTATGAGCTATTCCTTTAAGAAAAAAAAAAAGTACTCTAATCCAAAACAAATATGTGGCAATCATTTGCATAATTTTTCCCTTCTTTTGCTTGTAGGGAAGCAGCTCGAGAGTGTCGTAGAAAGAAGAAAGAATATGTGAAATGTTTAGAAAACAGAGTGGCAGTGCTTGAAAATCAAAACAAGACATTGATTGAGGAGCTAAAAGCACTTAAGGACCTTTACTGCCACAAATCAGATTAATTTGGGATTTAAATTTTCACCTATTAAGGTGGAAGATGGACTGGCTGGGCCACAACCTGAGAGACAAAATAAACATTTTATTTTCTAAACATTTCTTTTTTTCTATGCGCAAAACTGCCTGAAAGCAACTACAGAATTTCATTCATTTGTGCTTTTGCATTAAACTGTGAATGTTCAACACCTGCCTCCACTTCTCCCCTCAAGAAATTGTCAGCGCCAGGAATCATGAAAGAGACTTCTGCTTTTCAACCCCCGCCCTCCTCAAGAAATAATAATGTGTTTACTTGTAAATTGATGGGAGAAATGAGGAAAAGAAAATCTTTCTAAAAATGATTTCAAGGTTTGTGCTGAGTTCCTTGATTGCCTTAGGGACAGAATTACCCCAGCCTCTTGAGCTGAAGTAATGTGTGGGCCGCATGCAGAAAGTAAGTAAGGGGCAATGAAGAATTGTTGATTGCCAAATTGACATGTTTTCACATTCTCATTGTGAATTATGTAAAATTGTTAAGAGACATACCCTCTGAAAAAGAACTTTAGTATGGTATTGAAGGAATTAGAAATGAATTCAGAGTGCTTTCTATGTATGTTGTCTTCTTCAATACTGAAAATTTGTCCTTGGTTCTTAAAAGCATTCTGTACTAATACAGCTCTTCCATAGGGCAGTTGTTGCTTCTTAATTCAGTTTTGTATGTGTTCAGCATTTTTGAATACATTAAAAGAAGTAACCAACTGAATGAAAAATCATGGTATTTGAATTTTAAATCAAAATAAATAAAAGTATAAAGCATATTTTAGTTAGTACTAAATTCTTAGTAAAATGCTGATCAGTAAACCAATCCCTTGAGTTATACAAGATTTTTAAATAAATGTTTTTGTCCTCACCTTCAAAAATATTTATATTGTCACTCATTTACATAAAAAGGTATTTCTAATTTACTGTTGCCCTTTGCACTTACATTATACCACCACCAGGAAAGCCTTCAAGATGTCAAATAAAGCAAAGTGATATATATTTGTTTATGAAGTGTTACATGTTGAAGAAAAATACTGATTTTAAATCTTTTCCATATTAACATAATTTAACAGAGAATCTCTAGTGAATATTTTAAATGAAAGAAGTTGTAAGGATATAAAAAGTACACTGTTAGATGTGGACAGGGAAAGTTATTTTCAGATATTTGAATGGCTGCTGTACTGCAATATTTGGATTGTCATTCTTACATTTTTTTGTTCTCTTGTAAAAAGAGGAGTTATTAATTCCGCTTTAGCTTTCCAATATGCTGTATAGCCTTTGTCATTTTAATTCCTGATTAAAACAGTCTGTTTTTGTGTATATCATACATTGTTTTCAATACCACTTTTAATTATTGCTAATTTTATTCACTAAGCTTGATAAATCTAACACTCTTTAAAAGAAAAATAAGGCTAAGGTGGATTTTTAAAATTGGATACTGACATAATGTTAGATTTGTCATTTGGGGCCGGGCGCAGTGACTCACCCCTGTAATCCCAGCACTTTGGGAGACCGAGGTGGGTGGATCACCTGAGGTCAGGAGTTCAAGACCAGCCTTGACAACATGGTGAAACCCCATCTCTACTAAAAATAGGAAAAATAGCTGGGTGTGGTGGCGGGCACCTGTAATCCCAGCTACTTGGGAGGCTGAGGCAGGAGAATTGCTTGAACCTGGAAGGCGGAGGTTGCAGTCAGTAGAGATAGCACCACTGCACTCCTGCCTGGGTGACAAGAATGAGACTCACCAAAAAAATAAAAATTTTTTTAAAAAAGTTCTCATTTGGGAAGGAAATTCTTACCTTTGAAAAAGAGTCAAGACACTTAGAGAACTAGTGTTTTATATTTAGTCATGGGTTATTTTAAAAGTTAAGCTCGTTTAACAACGAAATATGAAGATTTAAGTGTTAATTGCTGAATCCATTTTAAAAAGAAAAATTTTAATTAACATTTGTAAATGGTATATTTTTGTTTGTAACAAAGCATTGTCTTTTTTCAAGGATGAACAGTTTATGAAGGAGCATCATTCTAAGAATTGAGTGATATAGTCTTATGTTTGGACAGTTCACCAAATTCTCAAGAAGGCTTTCAAACAACTATAAAGTTTGATGTTTGTCCTGCTGAGCTAAAAATTGCATAGAAATTGTTTGTATAACAGCATAGATATGTCATTTTTTAAAACTGATTTAACAGAAATCAAAGTAACAATTATGTTCACAAATTGGAATTATTTCTTATTGAGTCAAAATGTCTGATTGAACATTTTGAATGTTGTGTCATAAATGAAAAATTGCCTGATGTTTAGCAGTTTGTATTCTCTAAAGCTATTTTTCAAAAGTTGAGGCTTTCTACTTATTGGGAAGTTGGTGGTCCTCTTAGTCCCTGATCAATGAAGGCAATCACATTCATATGAGCTGGATGGATTTATAAGTTATAAAGACCTTGTCTTCCATACCTTGAGGATGATTGCACTGGTTTGAAGTCAGTTACTTAATTATGAGTAATTAAGGTGAGGTGAGAATTGTATCCATTGCTAAATCTGTTTTAGACCCTTGGCGAGACTTGAAGATTTCAGTTTATAAAGATAAAAATGAAGCATCTTTTGTGCAGGTTTTTTTCTTTTTTTAATGCAAGAATGGTGGGGAGGTGTTTGTAAGCATGAAATTTTGAGAATCTTTATTAAGAAAATAACATAATTTTTAAAAATCTTGTAGCCAAGAACATATGTGGCCACATTAGTAGTAGTAAATGTTTTTCTCTTCATATTGGCCAAAAGGGAATGAAAATGTCATCATAGGAATTTGTACATATGCTACTGATTTGCCTAGAAAATAGCAAGTTTGGTATTGCTCACTTTGCAAATATAGGGCCATGTGGCACTTTTATCTATAGGACAGATTAACTCTAATAAAAATGAAGTGGGGAGGGGTTTATTTTTGATATATTACTCTTATGAGTTTTCAAGCTTTGATAGTGTTTAACTGAAAAGTGGCTTAGAAAGGGCTAGATGTGTTCATTATTAAACAATTGCTATCAGATACAATTTTAAGTTCATTGTTTTTCAAACTCAAGTACCATATTGGCAACCATAATATTGTCATAGGTGCTCTCTTTGTTTAGATATTCTGGGGGGGGTGGCATTTGTATAATATATGTGTACATATATATATATATATATATATATATACATACAGTATATAATCTAAAGCTCTGAGAGCTCTTAAGTCAGGAATGCTGAGTATTATAGTATATTGAGGTCAGATGAAATTTTACATTTTTGTGTGTTCTGTTGCATCCCTTCTGGTAGTTTCTATGACTGCATTACTCCAGCACTCACGATTGATTTTATCTTCTAATTTTCTTCCAGGTATTTTATTTTTAATTAGTTTTCTTTGGCTTGATAGTTTTAAATGTTACTAGTCACTTGAAAGCTTCTCCCCCAAAAGTATTTGGTTTTTATGCTTTGTCTGTGGCAGCTATAACAGTGGTAAGAACATTTTGAAGATAGCTTTTTAAAGGAACCACTGATTTTTTCAAAAATCATCCTGGGGGAGGAATTTTGGCATTTCATTTGAGCAGGGATTTTGTCAGAAAATGTGTTTTGACAGTAGGTCAGCAGCAGTGCTAGTCTCTGAAAGCACAATACCAGTCAGGCACCCATCCCATCAGATGTCATCTGGCTGAAGTTTGTCTCTCAGGACAAATCCCTAATATCTTTTTGACCTTTTGGGGTGACATGTGGAATCATACAAAGGCTTAGGAAGAAATAAGTTTGTTTAAACCAGGATTCTTTTACTTACTTGAAGTGACTTCAATCTAGATTACTCTTCATATTTAACAAGTTTTTAATTCTAGGATCAGCTACAGTCAGCTATTAGCATAAATTGGTCTGTTTATTTTGAAGATCACGGCTGCTTCATTTTGCAGGATTAAATAGGGCTAATATATCTTAAAGTTAAGATCTTGAATTAAAGTGGGTTTTAGAAATAGTGTTATATACCTTTTTAGTTATTTTGGAGAGGTTTTATTTTTGTTGCCTTTGTAGCCCTCAAAGCTGTTGGTATATTTTCCCCCCATGGACCTAATAGAAAAGTTGTATATTTATTTGGATTATATTTACATTCTATCCTTTGTAAATGTTTGGTGTAACTTGCACTTTTAAAAATGACCCAGTTTGGGTATTAGCAACTTAAGAAATTCCCTCATCAAGTAATTCTCAACTTTTTAGTCTTCTCCTGTCTTCAAATCATGTGACTTTTAAATGGAAGTTTTTCATGGATTAAAATATTTTAGCACCTAAAAGCTAGCCTTAAAAACAGCTGTAAAAGAAAAACATCAGGAAATTAGATACGACTAGCCTAGTTAATTAAAAGACGCACTCAAACCTTGTTTTATTCTTTTTCATCTTGGATAAAGATTGAAGGAAAAATAAGTGAATAATACTTATTTTCAATTTTTAATGAAACTTTATTGTCATCACATTAATACTGTATTATGCCAAAATATTCATTAATTTGTCTAGAATAGTAAAATACTTTAAAGCCATTGTCTTCATAGAGACCACATGTAATAACCATAAATTATTTTCATTTTTAATGGCTTTGTTAACATCAGGGAAATGCCTAAATTTGACTGCCTAAATTTGATTTCAGATGAGGAAGGAGAATGTGTGAATAAGCCTGTAGGTGAAGAGCTGTGAGATAAATTTGTTCACTCAGTTGTACAAAGCACAACTAGAACTTTTTGTTGGGTGGCTTACATACATCTTGAATATTTTAAATGTAATAATGTTGACTTTATTTAAAGTTGACTACACAGTCACTATATATACTAGGAACTGGTTTCCTTGACATTCTAGAATCAATGGCTAGGAGAGGCATTAATCTTTTGAGGGGCTGAACATATCATGAAGCTGAGTCAGTATGGAAAATTTTCATATAAACAGGGTGCTGAAGTTCCATCTGTCTCATCTGCTTATGATAAGTTCTTACTGATTAGTGAATGTAGCTTAAGCCTTTGTATGTGTCCTCGGGGGCAGACTGACTTTAAGAGGGACCAGATAACGTTTGAATGGAGGGATTATATTTCAGGTGTTTTAGCTTGAAATTTATTTTTTAAAAAAATAAAAACTTTAAAAATATATAAATAAAATAGAACAAAGCCGGTGATGCAAGTTGATATTATAAACGGGCAGTTTTAGCACAGAAGGAAAATACTGACCTGTCTGCATTCTGGTACGGTGGGTACAGGTCCCAGCTGGGTATGACATGACACATTTTTAATTATTCTCACCAGCAAGTAAAGGAAAAAATGAACAATCTTCTGGAAATGTCTGCAAAAAGGATCAAAGAGTAGGATATTCACATTTGACCTAACATTACTTGCCTACAGAGGTATGGCATTTCTAAGCTTTTGTCTGAGGAGCATCTCGGAGATAGGAGAGCAATTCTGAGATAGTTTAAAAATTGGTAGGGAAGGAAGAAAATCCCTGCAAATAATGATCTTATGTTTGTTGGCCAAGTGAAATGATCTATCATTGTGTTTGGGAGGTTTTATTTTCTTATGTTTTTTAAATTGAATTGATAAATGCTTTATAGATGTATTTTTATCCAAGTGCCACTCCAATTTGTGTATGTAATAAAATTATTTATATTAAAAGTGGGAAATAATTTGTCAACTTTGAGTATAGATTTATTAGGGGTGGCAAAGAAGAGTGCTAGTTAGCAGTTTTCCATGTAAAGTTGTCCTTGACTGATTTGTCCATTTGTCAGTTGTTAACTCCCCCACTCCCCAAAAAAGGAATTTTTTCTAACCCAGATGTATCACTTAAAACTTTTTAAAAACAAAATAATCAGGGAAGTTCCTAGAGAGAAAGGTGTTTGGCTTTTTGGTTTTTCCTTAAGGATTGGGGTAAAGAATATTTCCCCCAAAACTGTCAGCACAAAACAGGGTATTGATTTTTAACTCTGATGTTTCTATTGGAGTTGAATACTAAATAAATAACTATAATGAGGGAAATACATTTCTAATAAAATTCCCTACATTCTAGAAACATCCCTGTTTTAATTTTTTTACCTAAATCTTTTTGTGCTTTATGTGTAAAGAAAAAAATGTACTGAGTGACAATGCATTTTATTAACACTATGTACATAATAGCTGCTTTGTGTTCAGAATGGTAGCAGTTGCTTTGTATATTAAAGTGATCCTTGTGAATTTGTGAAATATTGTCATATGCCTTTTCTTACTGTAATCTTTGTGGTATCAACTGTCATAATGCTCTTTTTACACAAACATTTATGTGCACCCACATAAACATGCTTTTCAAAACTCTGCAAGTCTCTTTTTTGGGGATGGGATCTCTATTTAGTTGGAGTTTCTTGCTAGTAGTGTCAAGCCATGTTTTATTGGACTTGGGTTTATTAATGTTAAATAAGCAAAAGTTACAATATATCACAAGCTTGTGTTTGAAGGCAACAAAACTGTAATTCAGACAAGAAGAACATATCTTCAGTTACTGCGTCCCTGATTTTCAGGACAAGACCTGTTTTTCAGTAAGATTGAATGAGTGCCTGTTTGTGGATTTGGAGATGTTACTGTCCAGATGACTAATGGAGACATCATATGACCAGCTGTCTCTGATGTCATAAAACACACATGTTCACTGAAAGGACAATAAGAATATATATACCTTCTCAGGTCCCCTTGCAATTCTAAAACTATAATCATAAAAATTGGAAGGAATGGGGAGGGGATGTGGTTAGTCTTAAGATATAAAAATAAAAATTACTATTAACTTCTGAAATAAGTTCTGAGACATCTGAAAATAAGCAGCTGCATTATTTGTATGTTTTTTCTTTACTGCCAAGATGTGTTCAAGCCTGCTATGCCTACCATTGTATTAGAATAATGAATTTCATTTCTGCAAAGATGATTATATAATTCATTGCACAAAATGAGACACTTTTGAGAGTGACATTAATTACAAGCGGCGGGAGGGGCAACAGGCATGAACCAGGATTGTTCTGAGCAAATCAGAATCTGAGGTCACCCTGTCACATTCACATGCTTGGACATTCCGGAAAAGATTGCCCATCTTCTCTTCATTGTCGTTTGACCAGGCACTGAAGTAAAAACTCTGATGCATTTTTAGTTTTAGTGCTCACTTCTCCACTGAATTCTAGACATACATATGTCATTTACACTCAGGTTGCAAAACACAGGCCCAAGACAAAACTCTAACTTTTCCCCCAAATCTTCCTTCAGCTAGTGCCGCTATCCATCCGTTAAATTGTTTAGGGCAAAACCAGAAAAAGCACTACCTTAATCAGTGTTATCCTTCCTCTTACTGTGCACTCTAATTTCTCACCTCTCTCTTAAACACAGTGATCCAACGGGATGAGAATTCTAACCTGGGCCTAACATCAAGTAGGAAGGATAATGTCCAGGAGTTCGAATGCTATATTTGCTTTTAATTAAGATGCAATTCACATAACAAAATTAACTTTTTAAGTGAACAGTTAAGTAGCAGTACATCCACAATGGTGAACAACCACCACTTCTATCTAGTTCCAAAACATTCTCATCACTCCAACATAAAGCCCTGTACTCATTAGGCAGTTACTCTCCATTTTATCCTCCCCTCTGTGTCCCCTGGCAACCATCAATCTGCTTCCTGTTTCTATGGATTTACATCTGGATATTTCATGTGAGAATCATACAATATGTGTATTGCTTTTTTGGTCTAGCTTCTTTAACGTCTTGTTGAGGTTCATCCATTGTAGCTTGTTTTCAGTATTTCATTCCTTTTTATAGCTAAGTAATAATAATCCCTTTTAAGTATATATCACAAGTTTATCCATTCATCCAGTTGAATTGTTTCTACAGTTTGGCTAATGTTCATAGTGTTGTTATGAACATTCCTGTACAAGTATCTGAGTCCCTGTTTTCACTTATCTGGGTTCTATGCCTGGGAGTGGAGTTGCTGGGTCATACTGAAATTTTACATTTAACTTTTTGAGAACTATCCAACTTTCCCTCAGCAGCTGTACCATTTTGCCTTCCACCATTGATATATGAGGGTCCCAGTTTCCCCACACCTTCACCAACACTTATTTTGCCATTTAAAAAATTACAGCCATCCTCATGGGTGTGGCCTCTCATTGAGGTTTCATTTGCATTTCCCTGATTACTGATATGGAGCATCTTTTCTTGTGTTTGGCCACCTGCATATCTTTGGAGAAATGTCTGTTCAAGTCCTTTGCTCACTGAATTTTTGTTGTTGGATTCTGAGTTCCTTGTATATTCTGGCTACTAGGCCCCTAGATTTTCTCCTATAAGTTTTTGCTTTCTTGATAATGTCCTCATTTTCAAACTTACTTATGTAATATGTACACTTGTAAAAACAAAAATCATGCAAAACGGCAAACTTAAAAATCAGTTTTCTGTGTTGTTTTTAGTGACAATCTGTGCATATATATACAAATATATGTTCTCCCTCTCCCTTTTTTACACAAAAGGTAGCTACAAACTGTTTTATGAACTGCTGCCACTGTACAGATACAGTTTAACCAGTACCCTCTTTTGGGGACATTTTGGTTGTTTGAAACTTTTGACTGTTACAGATATAAACAGTTTGGTAACTAGGTCTGCACACCTTATTATATCTCCAGGATACTGAGAAGTAAAAGTTGTTTCTGAATTATGGTTTTCTTCATATTTAGAGATTGTTTCCTAATGATTATTAGGTATCTGCTAAACAATTTTTATCAACTTAATGTTGATTAGTATTTTTATGTCAAACTTTACAGTCTATGCATTTTTTCCAGAAGAAAAATTAGAAGTGGCACAAACAGACTTACATAAGGTTGTGAAGTAGGTAGGTTTTTCTTTTATCATCTGTTAATACTGTTTTCTAATCTCATCTTCAGAAACAACTGTTCTCAGCAACGAAACAAGTTTTCAATATGCCATCTTGTCTAGCATTATTAAATTATTAAATTTTTAACCCTTCTCTGGTTGTAGAAGTAAAGGTGTAACATTTTAAAGCAGAAAGAGCTAACAATTAAATCCTCAAGTTGGGCCGAGCGAGCATTTTGGGAGGCTGAGGCAGTTGGATCACGTGAGGTCGAGTTTGAGACCAGCCCGACCAACCTGGTGAAACCCCATCAAGGCTGAGGCAGGAGAATCGTTTGAACCCAAGAGGCGGAGGTTGCAGTGAGCCGAGATCGCCCCATTGCACTCGAGCCTAGGCAACAGAGCAAGACTCCAGCTCAAAAAAAAAAAAACCCTTAAGTTTTAAGGTAAAACAGAGCTAAGGACTGTCCGGTGTCATGCTGTTCATGTCAGTGCAAAGACAACACAAGTCTCCAGTTTCCCAGAGCAGGGTTCTCGATACTCACTACACTTATCACATTCGTGTTAAAGACCTTGAGAAAGCTGCTTTTCTCTAGGTAGAGCATCTGGGGAGCAGTGAGGTTATGACCGTTCCTCTAACACTAACACAAATTATAAGTCTGTTTTACCAACTATTAAGTGAAGCCCTATATCTAGGGCCACTTAACAGTACTGATTATACCGTGATTTTTTTAAGTACTTTAAAATTTTATTTGTGTTAATTTTTAAAGAATTGGCAGTAAATGCTTCCCATAAACAGCAATTAAATGGTATTGATTATTGGAGGTGAATCTTTTACATTAATTTATGGTAATTTTGTTATTCAGAGTATGTCTTGATACTTTAATATCCCCGAGAATTTATTTCTCCCATACCTTGGGCAAGGAGAAATGAAGCACATAAATTAGGTGTATGGTAACTGATCTGTAAAGGAATATGTATTTTTCATGAGTCAGTGTGAGCTCCCTTTATGAACAGGGCACCATGTTACCACTTGAAATATAGAATATAAGGCCGAGGTGGGTGGATCACCTCAGGTCAGGAGTTCAAGACCAGCCTGGCCAACATGATAAAACCCCATCTCTACTAAAAATACAAAAAATTAGCCAGGTGTGGTGGCAGATGCCTGTAATCCCAGCTACTCAGGAGGCTGAGGCAGGAGAATCACTTGAACCCAGGAGGCAGAGACTGCAGTGAGCCGAGATTGCGCCACTGCACTCCACTCCAGCCTGGGCAACAAGAGCAAAACTCCATCTTTAAAAAATATATTTATGTATATACACACACACAGGGAGAGAGAGAGAGAATATAAGCTATCATCCTTGCCTTTTAGGAGCATAATTGTATTTGCTAAAACATTCCAAATAATGTTATTATGTTCATGGTACAGCACTGACATTTTATGGATTCAGTAAGCTATGGATATTTCCATTCCATGTGTATTAGAATTGTGTTGAACTGGTATATCACAGAATGCTCACAACATTTAATCCATCTTTATTAAAGTAAAATTGCTATTTCAATATATGTAGAAAACAACATACTGGGTGTTTTCACCTCTGAGATAAAGGTTCAAAAGGAAGAAAAGGTCCTGTTTTTCAGATTTTATAAAAGAAATCTACTAGTTACCAAACACTGTATTGAGATTATAATATTCTTGCAGTCTAAATTTGTTTAAGCTATTGTTTAAATTTTTGCATTGTAAAAAGTCCGTGTGTGTGTCAGACGTCAAAGTGTATCAAAGATAATCCTAAAACAATGTATCATTTAACCCAAAGTCAGTGCCCTTTAAATGGAATATATCTTTCTCATTATTTGGTTATGAAATACGCAGAAGGTACAAGGAAACAACACTGGAAGAGGCAGAAGCATTCTTGGCCCTCAAGAAGCTTACGGTCTATGGGGCAATACCAACACTGAATGAGCAGCTACAAGTACAATACAAAAGGAGTTGACCTCCCACGGAGCGATGAGATTTTAAAGTACTTTTAATGACATCCTATGCATTATTAAGAAACAGGGAAAGCTCAGGAAAGAATTACATTGAAACAACATTTGAGCAAGGAAAAGCAGAAAAGGAAAACTACAGCTTTTGACTTGAAATAGACAACCTATTCAAGTCCAAGATTTCAGGTGCTTTCAAAACATAATTAAAATTTTATTTGTACTTAATTCCTTTATTTATAAACAAAAACCTGAAATTAAGGCAAAATGCATGAAATGAGACCCCAAAAACTCATATCCTACTCAACCAACTAAAGTTTTTAGGACCTAAACGGGGCAAAACATTTCAACACCACTAACAGCTCAAGGAATATATGTTACACCTTTTATTTTACATCCAGAAAATTAGAAAACTCAGCTAAACCTTGTACATATCAGAAGGTTTTAAAAATAATTTGTATGATTTAATCTTACTAAAGAAAGCTTACTCATTTAAAGACATCTTTATACCAGCCTTTTATATCATCAGTAGACACTGTTTATTAAGAGTAATATGGAATACAGAAACAGCATAAACCAAAGTCTCGAACTTAATCCTTTAATATTAATTGGATTTCAGAGTGAGTAAAGTATGACTAAAAATCACCGCAATGGGAGGAGGCACTGCTTTGTTTTAAAATCGCGCATGTGCTTTGTTGCCTGAGAACCTTGGGGTCAGACTTTTTGTACAGTAAGCCATTTCATTAAATACGGTTAGATTCGCAGTCTAAGACCTTAAGTGACACACTCAATGACAATATTCTTATAAATTATAGCCAATTATAAGTCCTCCTTCTGGTTTCTCTTCTGTGCTTCGTAAATATGTACATCTTTTTCAGGATCATAATGAACCTTTCTCACAGTAAATTGCCTCTCCAGCATTGCTAAGAAGTTGTTATCCCGTTCATAGCGAATTCGGCACGCTAAAAGAATCACAGAGTGATTGCTACAGAGGTGTTCCAGTGTTTGAAGAAGATCTGTGAATGTTTCTTCCAAATATATGATATCAGCTCCAAGTATCAGGTCAAATTCTCCAGGAGAAAAACTCCCCAGATTCTGTCCCCAAGTCAGCTCCTTAACCACAGTTTTGGATTGGATATGAGGAGGTAAGTTGGCTTGAACGTTTGATTTAAGAAATTCTAATGCTACTTTTCGATCTGTGATAGTCACATGAGCACCTACAATGCGGGACAAAGAAAAAGTGATGTGCACATCAGTACAACTCAGGTAGAGGGGGTCAAGTTAAATGTAAGAGTGTCTCTAAATATTGCATCTGATATGCAGAGTATCAATCATGCCTTTCATGGACAGCTGCAATAAAACAATGACTCATAGCTCCTCTTGCACTAACTACTGGTAAAAATGAATCTTTTTTTTTTTTTTTTTTTTAGGCTAATCAAGTGAAGCAGTGGGAGTGGAGAAGGAACAAAGAAATCTGTAACTGGTTGTGATCAATTAGTTGTAAACACCACGGCACTCGGATCAGCCAAAAATGAATCTTGATTTGCCTCTATGACATACCTATTTGCTAAAATTGTGCCTATCAATTGCAGAACTGGGGCCAGGCGCAGTGGCTCACACCTGTAATCTCAGCACTCTGGGAGGCCAAGGCAGGCAGATCACCTGAGGTCGGGAGTTCGAGACCAGCCAGACCAATATGGAGAAATCCCATCTCTACTAAAAATACAAAATTAGCTAGGCGTGGTGGTGCATGCCTATAATCCCAGCTACTCGGGAGGCTGAGGCAGAAGACTGGCTTGAACCCGGGAGGCAGAGGTTGCAGTGAGCCAAGATCACACCACTGCACTCCAGACTGGGCACCAAGAGTGAAACTCATCTCAAAAAAAAAAAAAATTGCAGAATTGGCTGGGCGTGATGGCTCATGCCTGTAATCCCAGCACTCTGGGAGGCCAAGGCGGGTGGATCACCTGAGGTCAGGAGTTGGAAGACCAGCCTGGCCAATGTGTCCAATTAAAGATACAAAATTAGCCAGGCATGGTGGCATGTGCCTATAATCCCAGCTACTCGAAGGCTGAGGCAGGAGAATAGCTTGAACCTGGGAGGCAGAGGGTGCAGTGAGCCGAGATCTCGCCACCACACTCCAGCCTAGGCGACAAGAACAATGATCCACCTCAAAAAAAAAAAAAATTGCAGAATTAACCAGTGACACAGGCTGATGCTTCTGAATTCTGCCAACAAACCTGGCCCACGCTGTATTCATTAGGTCACTAACTTTAAGCCAGTTGGCCACAGGGTAAAATGGAATCCAAGAATGAAAAATCTGGGAGCAGGCCAGGTGTGGTGACTCACGCCTATAATCCCAGCACTGAGGGAGGCTGAAGTGGGAGAAGCCCTTGAGCCCAGGAGTTCAAGACCAGCCTGGGCAACACAGGGAGACTCTGTCTCTACAATTTTTTTTTAATTAAGCACAGTGCACACCTGTGGTCCTAGCCACTCAGGAGGTGGAGGTGGGAGACCATGTGAGCCTGTGAGGTCGAGGCTGCAGTGAACTGTTACTGTGCCAATATACTCCAGACTGGGCAACAGAGCAAGACCTGGTCTCAAAAAAATAAAATAAAAAATATCTGGGAGCAGACTATTATTGCAAACATGGCAAGATACCAAAAACAGGGAAAGGCTGTTTTGTGAGGTTAAAGTTTAAAAAAGAATCATGGAAGAGATAAACTGGCTACTAAGAAATCCCAGTCCTACAATTCAAGATGAGATTTGGGGGAAAAAAAAAAGAAATCCCAGTCCACTTCTCCTTAGGTTGTTATGAAACAGCCAACATATGTGTTTTACGTTTATAATTACTGAAAAATTAGAAGCTTAAAAATTACTTAACTGTATTACAGTCATATAGGTTAACATGCTTGTTCTTAATGGTAAGTCTCTACACACTGTAGAAAATTAAACTGTTTCTTATGGACTGTTGACAAAAAGATCAATTTTTGAACCAACTTAAGAGAAGACCAGACCCTTAAGGTGAAGCAAGCACATAAGGTCAGGTCTGATTGGCTTCATATACATTGTAGGAAAGATATATTATGTGTAATCCTCTTTATTTCTAGTCCCAGAAATTCTGAAATTTAAAATTATATTTCCATCTTTCATAAAATTCTTTCTCATTTCCATCCTTCTTCAGTTTGTAATCTTCATAGGTAATCCCCCACAGGATTCCAGACTAGCTGCAGTAAGCACTATTTCAGTGGCAGCTTATAGTCAGTGTTTCTTGACACATAAATTAGGGCAGTAATTCAATTTGAAATTTACAGTCCTAGTATGAGATACCGATGAAAACGTTCAAGTTGGCCAAGTACAGTGACTCTCGCTTGTAATCCCCACACTCTGGGAGGCCAAGGCGGGTGGATCACAAGGTCAGGAGTTCGAGGCCAGCCTGTCCAATATGGTGAAACTCTGTTTCTACTTAAAAAAAAAAAAAAAATACATAAATTAGCCAGACATGGTGGCACATGCCTGAAGTCCCAGCTAGTCGGGAGGCTGCAGCAGGAGAATTGCTTGAACCCGGGAGGCAGAGGTTGCAGTGAGCCAAGATCGTGCCACTGCACTACAGCCTGGGCAACAGAATGAGACTTTGTCTCAAAAAAAAAAAAAAGAAAAGAAAAAGAAAAAGAAAATGCTCAAGTTGTTAGATTTTACAAGCCTGGACCTACCACTTTGATCATTCATTGCTAGACAGTGTGTTACCCAATGGGCAGATTTCAAGGATAGTTTTCATCTCTTCTGACAGTAAAAATTGCAGACAGCCAGGCCAAGTGGCTCACACCTGTAATCCCGGCACCTTAGGAGGCCAAGGCAGGAGCATCATTTAAGCCCAGGGGTTCGAGACCAGCCCTGACAACATAGAGAGATCCCATCTCCACAAAGAAATTTAAAAATTTGGCTGGGCGTGGTGGCTCACATCTGTAATCCAAGCACTTTGGAGGCCAAGGCGGATGGATCACCTGAGGTCGGGAGTTCAAGACCAGCCTGACCAACATGGTGAAACTCCATCTTTATATAAAAAAAAAAAAGAAAAAGAAAAAAATAAATAAAAAAAAAAATTAGCCAGGTGTGGTGGCACTATTCAGGAGGCTGAGCTGGGAGGACTGCTGGAGCCCAGGAGATCAAGGCTGCACTTAAAGAACAAGTATTTTCACCTACATTCCTGTCACACAATTCAGTAATTGTTAAGCTTATAATTTTCCAGTGATTAAATATGTATTGCCAAAACACATATAGATTGGCTGTTTCATAACAGCCTAAGGAGAGGTGGACTGGAATTTCTCAGCCAATTTCTCTCTTCTATGATTTTTTTTTTTTTAAGACAGAGTTTTGCCCTTGTTGCCCAAGCTGGAGTGCAATGGCGCGATCTTGGCTCACTGCAACCTCTGTCTCCTGAGTTCAAGTGAGTCTCCTGCTTCAGCCTCCCAGGTACCTGGGATTACAGGCATGCGCCACACCTGGCTAATTTTGTATATTTTAGTAGAGACAGGTTTCTCCATGTTGGTCAGGCTGGTCTTGAACTCCTGACCTCAGGCAATCCGCCCGCCTCAGCCTCCCAAAGTGCTGGGATTACAGGTGTGAGCCACTGCACCCAGTTTTTGTTTTTAATGTACAGAGAGGGTTTTGCCGTGTTGTCCAGGCTGGCCTCCAACCCCTGGGCTCAAGCAATCCACCCAACTTGGCCTCCTAAAGTGCTGAAATTACAGGTATGAGCCACTGTACACAGCCCTATCATTCTTTCTAAAATTTTAACCTCACAAAACAGCCTTTCCCTATTTTTGGCATTTTTGTCATGTGAGCAGTGAGCCATGGTTATGCCACTGCACTCCAGCCTGTGCAACAGAGTGAGACCCTATCTCTTTAAAAAAACATTGCAGATAGCCTTTTTCAGGGTTTGAGCTAGAACTGTACTCTCTAAATTTCTTAACAGTACACAGAGCACTCTGCAGACAATATAGGAGTGACTGAGTCATTTGCACCTCACCTCAGTATTCACTTTACCAGCTCATAGATAAAGGCCTTCTTTTTTTTATTTTTTATTTCATTTATTTATTTTTTTAAAGACGGGGTTTCACCATGTTGGCCAGGCTGGTCTTGAACTCCCGACCTCAGGTGATCCACCCACCTGGGCCTCCAAAGTGCTTGGATTACAGGCGTAAGCCACCACACCCAGCTGATAAAGGCCTTCTTTAATGCCTGTCCTAGGCATTTCAAAGGCTACTTCTAATCTGGTAGGTATTCCAGAAGTCTGAACAGGGTCTTAATGTCAGCTGACCACTCCCTGTAATTCCACACATATCTGAATGACTACCATCAGCCATGGGACAGAAACCTCTTCCCTCATACAGCTTACATTCAAGTGAGAGACAGGCAGTAAGATGTTTTTTAAAAAACAGAATATCTGGCTGGTCGTTGTGGCTCACACCTGTAATCCCAGCACTTTGGGAAGCTAAGGCGGGTGGATCACCTGAGATCAGGAGTTCAAGACCAGCTTGGCCAACATGGTGAAACCCTGTCTCTACTAAAAATACAAAAATGAGTCAGGTATGGTCACTGGTACCTGTAATCCCAGCTATTCTGTAGGCTAAGGCAAGAGAAACACTGGAATCCAGGAGGCAGAAAGTACGGTGAGTCGAGATCGCACCACTGCACTCCAGCCTGGGTGACACGAGTGAGACTTCGTCTCAAAAAAAAAAAAAAAAATAGAATATCCATTGTGTTCATTGATGATGATGATGATGATGATGATGATGATGCTAAGGAAAAAACCAGAAAAGCAGGAGAGACATGAGATGTCAAGAGGGGAGGTGGGTATGAAATATTAGATTAGGTAGACAGGGAGGGGCCTCAGTGAGAAGGTAACTTGGGTAAAGGCTGGAAGGAAGTAAGGGAATAACATACCAGTGGGGAGAACTTTCCAGGTGGGGAGAAGAGCAAGTGCAATGGCCTAGAGAAGCCATGCAAGGAAGCTGGAGTGGCTGGACAGTGTGAACGAGGAATCAAGTCATAGAAGATGAGGTCAGAGAAGTCGTGGAAAGAAAGGCAGATCATCCAGAGCCTCACAGGTCATGCAGGTCACATTTTGAAAACGCTCTGGCTTTTGCTGAGTGACATGGGAAGCCACTGCAAAGTCCGAGCAGATGTACAAACGGGCTGACTTGTGGGGCAAGCGCAGAGGCAGGGAAAGCAGTGAGAAGGCACATGATCAGGTAAAGGTTGCTGGTGGCTTGCACCTTGCTGCCACACCCCGACGCCCTCCACCAACCAGCTCCCAAATAGCCTGCCCACGAATAACCCCTCTCCTGGCCTTCACAGGAATTACTCCCTTACTATTCACTCCAGTTTCATCACCCAAACGTCCATCCCTGAACACTGTAGTTCAACCTAAGGTTTTCTTTTTGTTTCGCTTGTTTGGGATGGGGGGTAGAGAGGACTCCTTAAGTCTACCTTTTATTCTGTCACTTTCCTTTCCATCCTTTTCTCCCTTGCAATTTAGGAAAGAAGCAGAATATGTGTCCTGTGGTTTCCCAGTCTGGATTTTGCTGACTGCCCCATTTAGCATGTGCCTCTGCCTTCTGTATCTCCTATAAATCTATTTGATTTGAATTTAATTTTTTGAATGGGACTATTTCAGAGGCAGTGGTGTGTTCTTCATCAAGAGGTACAAAATGTCTGGTAGGCTCTATTTTTGTGACATGAGCAGTCACTACTACTCAATGCCCAGATCCTCAGTTCATTCTATTCCTTCTGCATTTACTGAGAAACTTCTATAAAGAAAAGCTTCTCTCAATTACTGTCTGGTTACTCATTTTGTATAGTAATTATGTGAATAAGGCAGGATAAATTTTAATGAGTTGCCTTCCCAGCATCCTCCAAAGATAACTAATTAGGCTTACTGTTAATGATGTGCTTTGATCCATTGCAGTTATCATTATCTATGTTCAGATTGTCCCATGTTTTGCCAGTGACCTCTGACATAACCCAGTCATCTTTGATAGTTTCCTCGCTATCTGGATTAAAAAAGTATCTCCGTAAGGGCCTTCTGTTCCCCAGGCTGGAGTACAGTGGCATGATCTCGGTTCACTACAACCTCCATCTCCTGGGTTCAAGTGATTCTCCTGCCTCAGCCTCAAGTAGCTGGGATTACAGGCACATGCTACCATGCATGGCTAATTTTTGTATTTTTAGTAGAGACTGGGTTTCACTATGTTGGTCAGGCTGGTCTCAAACTCCTGACCTCATGATCCACCTGCCTTGGCCTCCCAAATTGCTGGAATTACAGATGTGAGCCACCTCACCTGGCCTTGGTTGACTTTTTTTTTTAAGAGTCCGTGCTCTACTGAAATTGACTTTTATTGCATAGTTTTCCAGAATAGTTTTGACCTATTGTTTGTATGATTTCAGCTTATCTAGTAACTCACAGCCAGATTTCACAAATCATGATATTGCCTGATATAAAGTCCAAGGAAAGAATTTATTATTTTTATGTGCTAGGCATGATATTATTATTTTTTGGTACTTAGGGAAGCCAAGGCGGGCAGATCACCTGAGGCCAGGAGTTTGTGACCAGCCTGGCCAGCAGGGTAAAAACCAGTCTCTACTAAAAATACAAAAATTAGCCAGGTATGGTAGTACGCACCTGTAATTTCCCAGCTACCCGGGAGGCTGAGGCAGAACTGCTTGAACCTCAGGAAGCAGAGGATGAAGTGAGGTGAGTCTGTGCCACTGCACTCCATCCTGGGCGACAGAGCAAGACTCTGTCTCAAAAAAAAAAAAAAAAAAAGTGGTTGGGAGAGGTGGCTCACACTTGTAATCCCATCACTTTGGGAGGCTGAGGTGGGCAGATCACGAGGTCAGATCAAGACCATCCTGGCTAACATGGTGAAACCCTGTCTCTCCTAAAAATACAAAAAACTTAGGCATGGTGGCAGTTGCCTATAGTCCCAGCTACTTGGGAGGCTGAAGCAGGAGAAACGCTTGAACCTGGGAGGTGGACATTGCAGTGAGCCAAGATTGCGCCACTGCACTCCAGCCTGGGCGACAGAGTGAGACTCCACCTCAACAACAACAACAACAAAAAAGTATCTCAGTAAAAGCCCGAGTTTTCAAAACAAGATATTCCAGGGTCATCTTACATATTTCCTGCCACAAACCTAGAAACAGCCACTTAAGAGGCTTTTAATCTATTTTATTTTATTTATTTTTTTATTCGACAGGTGAGTTGTTACACACTCCTAGGCGGATTCCGACTTCCATGGCGACCGTCCTGCTGAGGCTTTTATTTTTTTAAGTTGGGAAAAGAAAGAGCAAGTTTGTATGCCAATGGAAATGATCAAGTAGAAAGGGGGAAAGTGGCAAGGCACAGGCAATGCCCTTCAATAGTGAGAGGGGACAGATTTAAGAGATGAGGGGTGGCCCTGGAAAGGCCAGACATTTCATGTCTAGCACCAGGTGCAAAGGCAGAGTCTATAGGTCTAGATTCAAATGGAGGTAAAGGTAGTGGCAGGAGGTTGCGGAAGTTCTCTTTGGATTGATTCAGTCTTCTCAGTGCAGTAAGAAATATCATTGGCTGACAATGAAAATGGAGAAAGATTAGAGGTTTGAGAGAGCAAACATATGAAAGTCACTTAGCCAAGTACGAGAGGAAGTAGAGTGGGACTGCACAGCAACATCGACAGCCCCCTTGAGGTTCCTGATTATGAAATTACAGTGAAACCAGGGTGGGCACGGTAGCTCACACCTGTAATTCCAGCACTTTGAGAGGCCGAGGCAGGCAGATTACATGAGGTCAGGAGTTTGAGACCAGCCTGGCCAATATGGTGAAACATCACCTCTACTAAAAATACGAAAATTAGGCCAGGAGTAGAGGCTCATGCCTGTAATCCCAGCACTTTGGGAGGCTGAGGTGAGTGGATCACCTGAGGTCAGGAGTTCGAGACCAGCCTGGCCAACATGGTGAAAGCCTATCTCTACTAAAAATACAAAAAGTAGCTGGACATAGTGGCAGGTGCCTGTAATCCCAGCTACCTGGGAGGCTGAGGCAGGAGAATCACTTGAACCCAGGAGGCAGAGGTTGCAGTGAGCCAAGATCACACCATTGCACTCCATCCTGGGTGACAGAGGGAAAACTCCGTCTCAAAAAAAAAATACAAAAATTAGTCGGTTGCTTTGCTCTACGCATTAAAAAAAGAGAAAAAGAAAAGAAAAAAAATTAGTCGGGAGTGGTGGCCTGTGCCTGTAATCCCAGCTACTTGGGAGGCTGAAGCAGAATTGCTAGAACCCAGGAGGCAGAGGTGAGAGGTGGCAGTAAGCCAAGACTGTGCCACTGCACTCCAACCTGGGTGACAGAGTGAGACTGTCTCACAGAAATAATTGAAAATTTGTTTTTAAAAATAAAAATACAAAATACAAAAATACACCAGCTGGTCCTGTAATCCTAGCTACTCAGGAAGCTAAGGCAGGAGAATCACTTGCACCTGGGAGGCGGAGGTTACAGTGAGCCGAGACTGCACCCCTGCAGTCCAGCCTGGGTGACAGAGGAAGACTCTGTCTAAAGAAAAAAAAAAAAAGGCCAGGCACAGTGGCTCATACCTGTAATCCCAGTACTTTGGGAGGCTGAGGCGGGTGGATCAGCTCAGGTCAGGAGTTCAAGACCAGCCTGACTGACCAACATGATGAAACCCTGTCTCTATTAAAAATATAAAAAATTAGCCAGGTGTGGTGGCGCATGCCTGTAATCTCAGCTACTCGGGAGGCTGAGACAGGAGAATCGCCTGAACCTGGGAGGCAAAGTTTGCAGTGAGCCGAGATAACCCCACAGCACTCCAGCCTGGATGACAAGAGCAAAACTCCATCTCAAAAAAAAAAATACAGTGAAACCCAGCAGCAGCATTTCCTTGAGCCTCACTCAGCCACAGAGGCACAGACCTGGGACAGTGGAAGGCTGCACTTAACCTGGTTTGTTCTGAAGCAAGGAAAAGCAGGGTGTCGGTGTCAACCGTACATGAAGATGGTGATAAAATGACTGCCCATGACATTTATGCTGGGTAAGGAGGGAGGTTAAGATAGTATTTAGTTCAGGAAAGACTAATGGAAACTGACCCAATAAGACAACATTGCATGCTGTCAATCAGTCATGAAAAGAGAATGTATAACCATGTGTCATCACTTTTCATTTTCGTTTTATAACACCTTATTTATGCAAACATTCGAGCACATATGTGCTAGAGGTACAAAGATGAGCAAGAAAGTCCTTGCCCAGATCTCAAAGTCTCATGCGGGAGGGACACATAAACACAGTTGTGATGCCCTGTGGGAAGGAAAATAAGAGAGACATGAGTGTACACAGGAAACCACGTGGTCACAAAGGAGAAATTTTTCAAGAAGAGCAGAGGTCAAAGAAAAATTCCCAAAGGAAGGGAAATCTGAGCTTACACTTAAAAGATGTGGCAGGAGTGGTCGGGCATGGTGGCTCACGCCTGTAATCCCAGCACTCTGGGAGGCCGAGGTGGGAGGATCACCTGAGGCTGGGAGTTCAAGACCAGCCTGACCAACGTGGAAAAATCTCGTCTCTACTAAAAATACAAAATTAGCTGGGCACGGTGGTTCATGCCTGTAATCCCAGCTACTTGGGAGGCTGAGGCAGGAGAATAGCTTGAACCCGGGAGGTGGAGGTTGCAGTGAGCCAAGATTGTGCCATTACACTCCAATCCTGGATCCTGGGCAACAAAAGCGAAACTCTGTCTCAAAAATAAATAAATAAATAAATAAATAAATAACAAAGAGGCACGAACCAAGGGAAAGGTGTGAAAGGGCATCCAAGGCAGACGGGCCAGGTCAGAGCAGTGTGTGTGTCCCAGGAACTTTATGCAGTGCAATCTTTCTGAAAAAGAATGAAGCTGAAGAGTCAGGTAGGACGAGATAACAAAACCTTGCTAAGACGCCTGGGATTTAACCCGCAGGCAGGCAGTGGGACAGCAAAGTGTTTGAGCACAGGAAATACCGTCGACTTTGCATTTTAGATGGGCCACTCTCACAGCTATTGAGAAAGTAGGTTTAAAAAGATGAAACAGAGGCAGACAGGCCAGGTGGAAGAGTGATGTGATCATGCAGGCAGGTGACAGATGATAAGAACTCAAGCCAGGCAGTGTGAGTGGACAGAGAGACAGATTCAGGAAATAGAATCAGCAGAACTCCAGCGGGTGGGGAAGGTAGAGGGGAGTCAAAGGGGATGCGGTGACTATTTGAAAGGTGATGCCAACTCAGAATAAAGGAGGAAGAACGAGTTTAGAAAGAGAAGAGTTTGGGTTCAAACAGATACTATTTGAGGTGCTGGGAAATAGCCAGGTACAGATATCCAGCTTTCAGCTAAACACACAAGCCAAAAGTTCAGCTGAGACTTGGACTCAAATTACAGAAAAGTTAAAGATAGTATCTTCCTCAGCATTATATTTCAAGACAGTGGTCCCAGGCTTGGCTGGGCATCAAATCACATGGGAAGCTTTTAAAATTCAGATTCCTTGACCCCATCCCAATTTACAGAATCCTCCTATCTTCAAGACCAGATGTTTTTATTCTATGGGTACAGCGGATCCCTCTTATCTGCAAGGGATTCGTTCCAAGATCCCCAGTGGATGCCTGAAACCACAGATAATACCAAACCCTGTATATACGATGCTTTTTCCAATATGTATGTACCTATGGTAAAGTTTAATTTCTACATTAGGCACAGTAAGAGATAAACAATAAATAATAAAACAGGATAATTATAACAATGTACCATAATAAAAGTTATATGAATGTGGTCTCTCTTTCTCTCCCTCCCAAAATACCTTATTGTACTCTACTCACCTGTTTTCAGACCAACGCTGACAGTGGGTAACTGAAGCCGGGGAAAGTGATCACAGATGAGGAGGGACTACTGTAGTTCCAAGCAGCATAAAGGCCAGGGAGATTTTCAAACCAAGAACCACGGTTTGAGAGTCAGATTGGATTCAAATTCTAACCACAATCCATTAGCTTTGTGACCTCAGGCAAGTTACCTACCCTCCAAAAAGCCTTCCTTTCACCACTGGAAGGGCGCTATAAGTAGGTAAGGCCTACTTACCATACAGGCTCACTATGAGAAGGAAAGGCTGTAATACACCATCCTCAGAACACAGGAACTGCTCAGGAATTAGCAGCTGCTTTAACAAGAAAGTCTCATCACCCTATATTAATATCTACATAGCACCACTTTTTTTTCTGTCTTCTTTCTTTACCCCTATCCACTAAACTCAGAATGGAAGCTTCCTGAGACACCTGCCAGCCTGTTCATTACTCTATCTATAGTGAATCACCAGGCTTGTGGTAGGTTCTCCTCAAATTCAGGAATAAATGACTAAGGTTACAAAAAGATAAAATACTTTTAAAAAGGGTAATAATTAATCTCTTCCTGACATTTCAAAATCACTACCTGTTTTAGGACTCACTCATTCTATTTTGAAGAGATTAACATTTTCTTACCCTCAGGCTCCAACAGCAAAACTTCTCCAGCTTAATACTACAAATAGTGAATATGAAAATCACAGAGCAGCAGAGAAATGCTTATGACATAATGTTAAACCATCATTTGAGGCCGGGCCCAGTGACTCACGCCTGTAATCCCAGCACTTTGGGAGACCAAGGCAGACGGATCACGAGATCAAGAGATCGAGACCATTCTGGCCAACATGGTGAAATCCTGTCTGTACTAAAAAATACAAAAATTAGCTGGGCGTGGTGGCGCGCGCCTGTAGTCCCAGCTACTCAGAAGGCTGAGACAGGAAAATCACTTGAACCTCAGAAGCGGAGGTCGCAGTGAGCCAAAAACGCACTACTGCACTCCAGCCTGGCAACAGAGTAAGACTCCATTTCAAAAAAAAAAGAAAAACATCATTTGTATGGGTGTTGTATAATGTATACAGATACACAAAATACACACACATGCAGACATATATATTCACATATATATATATAAAACCATAATTACAACTATGATTAAAAATACAGTTGGAGGCCGGGCGTGGTGGCTCACGCCTATAATCTCAGCACTTTGGGAGGCCAAGGCGAGCGGATCACAAGGTCAAGAGATCGAGACCATTCTGGCCAACAGGGTCAAACCCTGTCTCTACTAAAAATACATAAATTAGCTGGGTGTGGTGGCGTGCGCAGGTAGTCCCAGCTACTCGGGAGGCTGAGGCAGGAGAATTGCTTCAACCTGGGAGGCAGAGGTTGCAGTGAGCTGAGATTGCGCCACTGCACTCCAGCCTGGCGCCTGGTGACAGAATGCGACTCTGTTTCATTAAAAAAAAAAAAAAAAAAAAATACAGTTGGAGGTCGGGCATAGTGGCTCATGCCCATAATCCCAGCACTTTGGGAGGCTGAGGCAGGCAGAGCATGAGGTCATGAGATCGAGACCATCCTGGCCAACATGGTGAAACCCCATCTCTACTAAAAATACAAAAATTAGCTAGGTGTGGTGGCGTGTGCCTGTAATCCCAGCTACTCGAGAGACTGAAGTAGAATCGCTTGAACCAGAAGTCGGAGGTTGCAGTGTGCTGAGATCACACCACTGCACTCCAGCCTGGTGACAGAGACTCCATCTCAAAAAAAAAAAAAAAAAAAAAAAAAAATACAGATGGAGAGGAAACAATGAAACAAAACATACCAAACCACTAATGGTAACTATGTGCAGAGTCATGAATAATTAGAATAATTGGTGGGGTTTTTTTCCTCTTCTTTATGCTTGTTTTTGTAATAGTTCTATCAGTTTTATAACAAAAGTATTAATTTTCATAATTTAAAAAATTCTTTGCCTTTGCTGCTTGAATCAGAATAAATTTCCATGATTTTCAAAAAGCCTTCAACCTAGACTGTTCATCTCTTATTCCAGAATTACTTGAGTGTATACTGAGTGGTAGGTGCTGTCCAAGAGCCAAGGACACATAATGAAACCTGGTTCCTTTCCTGAGGAGCCTGGGCCTGCCAGGAGAGACAGGCACATGAAACACCTGCCTACAGTGAAATGTGACAAAGCTGGGACAGATGTGGGAGTATTCCAAGTGCTATGGGGAAAGGGCGGCAGAAATTCACCCTTTGGAGTGGGGCAGGAAAGGACTCTACAAGGCCACAGTGTGGCCTGGCCACGAAGCAGGCTTTGCTCTGTGGCGGTATCTGAAATACCTTATTCTGACTTTCCCAACTGCAGAGCTCCAGACTGCTAGATCAGAAAAAGCAGCACTCAGAGAGTAACCAACACTCATGGAGCATGTCCTTTGTGTCGCTCAATGAGCCGGCAGATGTTATACACCGTCTCATTGGATCCTCACTGTGCAGTCAATATTATTATGCCTATTGTACACATGGGATAATCAATGTTTAGAGGTTAAGCAACTTGCCCAAGGTCACACAACTAGTAAGAATTAAAAGAGATGTCAAAACCAGTATAACTAAGCCTATGCACTTGGCTACACTAACATGTCTATACACCAGTCAATAAAGTTTTGCATGAAGCCCTGGTTCTCAGGAAGAAACAGAAGAAACTTCATCTCCCCTTCTAGTTAACTCTTCATATATCAGCAGACAGGGAAGCTGGTATTACAGAAAAAAAATAAAATCACTAACTTGGGCTGCTGTGTCTAACAAGCCTGGTTTTGAGTCCCAGATCTCCACTGATCAGGACTTCATACCTTCATCTCCCAGAATTCCAGCTTCATTGGAAAAATGAAAATTAAAAGTAATACCTAACATACATGGGGATGTCATAAGGCTCACCTGAAGAGAAGAGAAGGCAGTGTACCAGCAAGGGATTGCAGATGGATGGAAACCTCCATTAATTTATACAGACTCTTCACCACCACCCCTGCCCATGCTCCCTATTGAATTTTGGAAAGCAGATAAACGAATAGTAAAAAAGAATTGGGTTTCTGGAAAACAGGCAGAACAAAAGAAGGGCTTTAGCTGGTCCTCAAATATCTGTAGACAATGTGATGGGTTTAGAAGACTCTGGAATCCTGGATCCTTCCTACCCGAGTATGGTCTGAGAACCAGCAGTGTCGGCATCACTCCTGACATTTCTACTGCTTATTAGAAATGCAGGTTCCCAGGCCCCAGTCCAGCCCTGCCAAATCAGAATCTGCATTCTAACAAGAGCACCAGGTGACAATATGGAAGTGATAACTATTATACATGGTATCTTGAAAGCTGATCTATCCTTACGATAGCTTGAACTGTACATGTCAGAAGTGATAGAAATGAGAAAAGTAACAATGAAGCCCAAAGATGCTCTAATGTATGTATACCAAATTTTAAAATGACAAACCTTGACATCAAGTCAGAACTGTATACTGTTCATACAATTTTAAAAATAAGAAGTCAGTACAAACTACAATGTGGGCTAACCCTCCCTAGAAGAGAAAAATCAGCAAAGTTTCCTGAGCAATGAAGGAAAGACTATCTGCTCTCTATCCCTTACAGGGTTAAATCTGATAGTGTATGGGAAAGAAAGCCCCTTAAAGTGAAAAAAACTCTATACATGGGTAGGATTATTCTCCTTGAATCAAGTCACTTTAAGAACATAATACTGGCATCATAGAATTGAAGGGGGCAGAGCAATTTCCCATGAGAGATATAAATAACAGGGTGTGTGTGTGTGTATGTGTGTGTATGTGTGTGTGTGTGTGTGTGTGTGTGTGTGTGTGTGTGTGTGTGAGAGAGAGAGAGAGAGAGAGAGAGAGAGAGAGAGAGAGAGAGAGAGATTAGCCTGTTAGCCTCACTGGAGTTAAGAGCCCCAACAGCTGGCCCAACTCGTAAGTATATGCAAAAGATAATAACCCAGTGAGGGGAAACCCACAATGAGTTTTGTGCTAAGAAAACAGCAAACACACTTTTCGATGAGTTCTGCTCACTAAGGAGTGAGTCAATGCATGACACTCACCCAGCAGGGCAGCCACTATGCCCACCAGCCCTGTGCCAGCACCCAGCTCCACGGCAGAGCGGCCCCTGAGTTCCACAGCTCCCATCTCCAGATACGTGGAAAGAACGATGGCCTGAGTGAAAACAGTGTGATGACGATTAAGGTCAACATGCGCTTTAGGAGTAGCAGGGTTTCAGGTCAGCTACACACAACCCTCTCCCACTTCGAGGTTCAATTCCCAGCTTAACAATACACATAGGAACTTAGCTGGTACAAAGTAACCTCCCCTTTAGAGCAAGCACAGGGTTCCATAGCAGTGCCCAAAGACACTGCCCACACAAAATGGGGTCCTGCTGGATCTGGAAAGCCTAATTTTTTTTTTCTGAGATGGAGTCTCAGTCTGTCTGTCACCCAGGCTGGAGTGCAAGTGGTACAATCTCGGCTCACTGCAACCAACTTCCACCTCCCAAACTCAAGCGATTCTCCCACCTCAGCTCCTGCAGTAGCTGGGACCACAGGTGTGCACCACCACATCCAGCTTTTTTTTTTTTTTTTCTGTGGTAGAGAAGAGGTTTTGCCATGTTAGCCAGGCTGGTCTTGAACTCCTCAGCTCAACTGATTCGCCTGCCTTGGCCTCCCAAAGTGCTAGGATTACAAACGTGAGTTACTGCAACCAGCCTGGAAAGCTTAATTTTTTACTGTGTCACGGCACTTTTACACTTGAAGTTTACACAACTATTCTGCAAGAACTCACATGAACAATTTCTATGATTTTGTTTAAGTTCCTAAACCAAACTCAGGTCAGCAAAGCCACAACTTCACCCACAGGGAAAAAGCAACACATTGCCCAAGGGTCTCTGAGCTGCGTCACTGAGGGTCATCGCCCCACAGGGGCCCTCGTCATACATTCTGGGCATCAGAAGGTAAGTTTTGGCCAAAGTTTTAGATACTTGATGTGTGGTTTAGCATTTGCTTATGATCCTACAGAAAGAAGTGTATAATGTTAACATAATTTTTACTATAATTTATTTCTCACAGCCATATACTGTGAGTATAACTGGCAATTCCTCTTCTTGGTGAGCATTTGGGAGGCTTCCCATTCCTCATTATCATTTATCTTTTTCTTTTTTTTTTTTTTTTTTTGAGTTGGAGTCTCATTCTGTTACCCAGGATGGAGTGCACTGACGCAATCCCAGCTCCCTGTAACCTCCGTTTCCCGGTTCAAGTGATTCTCCTGCCTCAGCCTCCCCAGTAGATAGGACTATAGGTGTGCACCAACTCGCTCAGCTAATTTTTGTATTTTTAGTAGCAACGGGGTTTCACCATGTTGGCTAGGCTGGTTTCAAACTCCTGACCTCAAATGATCTGCCCACCTCAGCCTCCCAAAATGCTAGGATTACAGGTGTGAGCCACCTCACCCGGCCTATAGCTTTATTATTACTAGAGTAAGTTTCATGAGGTTACCTGGACTGGGTTCCTAGAAGTGGTATTACTAGGTTAGAATATATTGAGATTTTTATTTCTACATGTTTAACCTCCCTAACAATGTTAAAACTGTCAAACTGTATTTATGCCAAGTATGCATTCAACATTAATTGAGTTCCTACTGAGTCCTAGGTGGTGTTAGATGCTGGCAGCACAAGTCAGACAGAACAGTGCTGGGAGAGAAAGAAATGAAAAAGCAGTTGCAATTTTTTTAACGATTACAACTATGGAAAACTTAAAGGAAACACATAATCTTCATTTTGGGCTCTGCCACTTTACAATTCTCTATGCAATAAAGAGACTAACTCAGCGGGACACGGTGGCTCATGTCTGTAATCCCAGCACTTTGGGAGGTTGAGGTGGGCAGATCACTTGAGGTCAGGAGTTCTAGACTAGCCTGGCCAATATCATGAAACCCCATCTCTACCAAAAAATACAAAATTAGTCGGGTGTGGTGGTGCACACCTGTAGTCCCAGTTACTCCAGAGGCTGAGGTGAGAGAATCACTTGACCCCCAAAAGCGGAGGTTGCAGTGAGCCAGGATCACACCACTGTACTCCAGCCTGGGCAACAGGAGACTACGTCTCAAAAAAAAAAAAAAAAAAACCAGAAAGTCACACCTATAATCCCAGCACTTTGGGAGGCCAAGGTGGGTCGATCACTTGAGGTCAGGAGTTTGAGACTAGCCTGGCCAAAATGGTGAAACCTGTCTCTACTAAAAAAAAAAAAAAAAAAAAAAAAATTAGCCAGGCCTGATGGTGTACACCTGTAGTCTCAGCTACCTGGGAGGCTAAGGCAGGAGAATCACTTGAACCTGGGCTGCAGAGGTTGCAGTAAGCTGTGATCCTGCCACTGCACTGGTGCGACAGAGTGAGACTCCTTCTCGAAGAAAAAAAAAAAAGAGACAGAGAAACTAACTCATGTACAAAGCAGTTGGTGGCTTTCCTTCGGGTCCTCTCTTACCCAGTGTGTAATTACTGGCAAGTCATTAACTTTCCTCAGCTTTCATTTACTCACCTTTAAAATGTAATCTATGTGGAGGGAGTAGAGAAGTGATGTAAGGGATACGGGTTGGGAGTGGCAGTAACAGCAAAAATGTTGGTTAGGTGGAGAAAGGGAAAAAAAAAGAAAAAAAATTGAAGTGGTGATAGTTGAACTACTCTGTGAATATACCGTATGTTTAAAACCGCACTGAATTGTGTACTTTAAATAGGTGAAGTGTATGGTATGTGAATTACATCTCAATAAAGCTGTTTAAAAAATAAAAATAAAAAATAAAAGCCAGTCTTAAAGCAAGTGTGGCCATTTTCAGAGGTCCCCCAGGGCTTACTTACCGCATCCCAAACCACCGCTGCAACTCCCAGGTGTCTCCAGTCCTGCCGGATCTGGATCGTGTGGTTTGCAAAGGAAAAGGTTGCAAGAGGCTTGTGGAATTTCTGCAATCCCAATTCCGTGGTCTCCTCATAAGGCACCAGGGCCATTCCGCCTGCACCCCGCCCTCTGCTCACACCTGTGGTGCAAAAGAACCCTGGGTGACGCTCCAGATGGAAGGTACATTTTTTTTTTTTGGAGGGGGGTGTGTGTGTGTGTCTTGCAATGGAAAATAATTATTTCTTAAGTAACTCCAAATGCTTTTTTACGGTTGTTTTACAAATTCAAAAGAAAAAAAGAAACAGGTGGAAGAAGACTTTATCCAATTTCTTTTGCATAGCTCTTCCAAATCTGAATGAGATTTCACTCCGAATTTGTGTCAACGGATGTCTTTGGGAGGAAAAAAAAAAAAAAAAGCCCAGAACATTCCAACTTCTGCAGAATGCCCTATACACTGCACTGCTATCACTCCGTGAATTCAGAGCTGCACGGGCGGTGGAAGCGGCGATGACCGCCCAGGGACCCAGGGCAGCGGGGAAAGCTGGGCTTCCTACCCAGCCCGGGCGCCTCGAATGCAGCTGCAGCCCCCCAGACAACCGGGGTTCTTCTGTTGCGGTTTCGCCACGCACCTCCCCTCCTCCATCGGCTGCTTCAATGGTGACAACAATGGCACCGAACCTGCCCTTAGACTGGGTGTTAGCGGTCTGATAAGCCAGAAATACACGGTCACCGCAGTTCCGTCTCCCCCGGGACTGGAAGCGAGCGACACTGGGGGCCTCCGAGTCGCTCGCGAGGACAGCGGGGGTTCGGAGGCCTCCCCGAAGTCCCCCTAGAGCTGGCCCCCACCCACCCCTCTCCCGGGCCGACCAGTGCGCCCTTCCTGCCCCCGGGCCCGGGAGCTGCAGCGACCCTCCAGAGGTGAGAGCGAGACCAGGCAAGGGGGGGCCACAGGGCCTCTCAGAACCCTTAGGCCATGCAGGGCGCGGTGAGCTGCCTGGCGGAGCGCCCAGGGCTCGCCCAGCCCGGGCCTAGGCGCCGCCACGCCGGTACTTACGGCACAGGAGGCTGCCCCGCGTGGGGCGCGCGCTCCGCTTTCCCCGCCCCGGGCTGGCTGCGGAAACCGCCAGGCTTAAAGAGCCCGCGAGGCGCAGGCTGCCGGCCTCGGCCACGCGTTTCCGGTCTCCCGGCACCCTACCCCCTGCAGGTGCCCGCGGAGTCCAGGGCGGGGCTGGGCTGTGGCGCGGGGGAGGGACGTTTCGGGGGGCCGGGACAGGGGCTTTCCTGCGTGCGTACCCAAAGCACACGGACTACCAAATCCGTTTCTCTGCCCGCCTAAGGAAACGCTGTGGGGCGGAAGCGCGAGCCAGACTCGGATGCCGAGCAGCCGCGGGTGCGCAGGGAGGGCATGGGGTGCCCCATGCTCTCCGGGCGGGAGGGAAAAGCCACACACCTGGCGCTGAATGTGCTCCTGGGCCGGCTCCACTTTTCTATCCTGTGCTCGGCTGCTCTCATCCTCGGACTTTCTCACTTGCGCGTTGTGCCTGTTTTTTAGTTTTAAAGGTGGTGGGCTAGCGGGTGACGGAGGCAACTCGCTGCGAAGAATGCGTGGTCACTCTCCTCCCGCGTCTCCACGGTCGGGTCCGAAGCGGCGTAATAGCCCGCTTGGCGGCAATCGAGTGGAAAAGTCAGAAAGCCCTAATCAAAACTAAGGCGCGGTAGGGGAGTGAGCACGTGGCGCCCGGACCTAAGTTTTTAAAATGGGGTCGAGGACGCAACGGGCTCGGCTGCAGTCGGGAGCGCGGAGCTCCGGGCGCGCGCTCGGTCCCAGCCCTGGCCCTGGGCGGCGCTGCAGACCCCAGTGCCCCAGTTTCCTTCCTCCGGATTCCGAGGCGCACCTGCCCGTGGGGGCCCACGCTGGACGTGGAAGGTGCTGAGGGCGTGGCACCCTGGCCGCAGGCCCTGGAAGAGCGCGAGGCTGGAGTGGATCCCCTTGAGTGGGACCGCGCAGGGGCCGGCATCCTCCTCCCGGGGCCGTCGCCGCACGCCGCCGCGCTCTCAGGTAACTCTCAGCGCGGCTGCACGTTAGAACAAGCTGGGGTAAACTCCCTTACCCGCACCTGGGCCCGGGAGCCGGCTGTGGGAGGGGGCCCAAGCGCTGACTTTTTTGTTTGTTTTTGAGACGGAGTCTCGCTCTGTCGCCCAGGCTAGAGCGTAAGGGCGCCATCTCGGCTCACTGTATTCTCCACCTTCCGGGTTCAAGCGATTCTCCTGCTTCAGCCTCCCGAGTAACTGGGATTACAGGCGCGTGCCACCACGACGGCTAATTTTTGTATTTTTAGTAGAGACAGGGTTTCACTTTGTTGCCCAGGCTGGTCTCCAACTCCTTACCTCGTGATCCGCCCACCTTGGCCTCCCAAAGTGCTAGGATTACAGGCCTGAGCCACCACACCTGGCCACCCTTTATCTTTTTTAAGACCTCCCTTTCTTGTCCTTATTTTCTCTCTCTCTGTCCCTTTTTGCTGGGGGAACCAGCATTGGGCACAAGAAAGAATATGTATGGGCTTAGATACCAGACAAATATGGAAAATTTACATTCTTCCTCTGACTCTTTTAAGTGGGTTGACCTTGGGAAATTACTAAACCTCCCTAGATCCCAGGCTGCTCATCCCTGAATCCTGGCCTGGAGCCTTGGGCCCCTTCTGTTGCTTCTCCCTGTTCTCCATCCTTTCTGCTGAAATCATGCATGTGACCTCAAAAAAACAAAGCAAAACCTTCCCAACCTGTCCAGTACTCTTAACATAGAACATGTGCCTCATTATATTTACTTACAGGTTATCTAGGATGTCACTTACTTTTTCTCAACCATCTTGTCCTCCCAATGTTCTAAGTTGTATCAGATAGATGGCTCAGGAAGCACCAAAAGGAATACTGAGGAACAGGAACATGTGCAACTTTCATAGCAGCGTAGCCATTAAACAGAGCTCTGTTTTCATCAAAATAAGCCAGTAGCGGGGCGCAGTGGCTCACGCCTGTAATCCCAACACTTTGGGAGGCCGAGGCAGGCAGATCGCTTGAGGTCAGGAGTTCAAGACCAGCTTGGTCAACATGGTGAAACCCTGTCTCTACTAAATATACAAAAATTAGCTGAGCATGGTGGCAGGTGCCTGTAATCTCAGCTACTTGGAGGCTGAGGCAGGAGAATCACTTGAACCCAGGAGGGAGAGGTTGCAGTGAGCCAAGATGGTACTATTGCCCTCCAGCCTCGGTGACAGAGCAAAACTCTGTCTCAAAAAAAACAAGTAAATAAAAATAAGCCAGTGGTCCACTGTGAATATTTGAAAATAAATTTTTAATCCTTAAAATAAGTTGGTGTGTGGCAGATTGTGAATTGTTTAGAATAGTTGGGCCAATGTGGTGGCTCACGCCTGTAATCCTAACACTTTGGGAGGCTATGGTGGGAGGATCACTTGAGCCCAGGAGTTCAAGATCAGTCTGGCCAACATAGTGAGACCCCATATCTAAAAAATAAAATAGCTGAGGCTGGGGGTGCATGCCTGTAGTCCCAACTACTTGGAAGGTTGAGGTGGGAGGATCATGTGAGCCCACAGGGGGAGTCTTCAGTGAGTCCTGAAGTCATACCACGGCACTCTATCCTGGGTGACACAGCAAGACCCTGTCTCAAAGAACTACTGACAGTCTTTTTTTTTTTTTTTTTTTTTTTTTTTTTTAAAGCAGAATCTTGCACTTGTCACTCAGGCTGGAGGGTAATGGTGCGATTTCGGCTCACTGCAGTCTCCACCTCGTGGGTTCAAGTGATTCTCCTGCCTCAGCCTCCTGAGTAG